>JAKCPI010029060.1:0-39577 GCA_023213315.1 Euborellia annulipes | reverse complement strand
AGGCGCCGTCGTTACCTTGGCAACGGCTCCAGCTGTAATCCGACGGCTCTCTCTCTCTCGATTGCATCACACAGTGTTTGCATCGCATTGATCCGAACGATCGCCTAGGACAACTTTTGTGACCAATTGATGTAGGGTCTCATCTCACCTAATCGAGGTGAAGATCCAAACAATACATCTAATGCCAAGCTAAACACTATTATTCATTTAACAATAGAAAATAAGCCTAAGATTAACTTGGATTCTGGTGAGTAAGATTACTCTTAGACATTCTCAAACACTGAATTATTATCAAAGAGATTCAAATTAAACATTTTTCTCAACAAAAATTCTTTAGTTTCTAAGAGCAATGATCACTATTTCTTGAGTCAGTCAGATTCAAAAAACTTTGGAATTCAAGAGTCAGAGATATTATGGTGGAAAGTGGGGTGTTTGTCAGTTCTAGAGATCGCTTGTGTGTGTGAAATATTTGTCTCTAGAGTCCTAGAGAGAGGAGAAAAGAAATAATGGTGTTTGGACTTTAACAAGTTCAATAAAATATTACATTATTATAGAGCTCTTCAGCAACTGAGTACTCTTACACAATGCGATGTTCTTTGTCACCTAGATTTTTGATTTCTACTCATTAAAGCAACTTCATGAAAAATCGGTCCAGTAATTTCGGAGTATATGCCTTACAAACAGATTTTATCTTTTATATTGTAATATGAATAAAGATATTATAGATTATAAATTAATTATAACACTCTGGGTTCACTTTGGATTCATGTCAAAAATTCGATGTCGAGATTTTGATGAATATACATATTTTGAGGTGCCTTGAATCCAAAAAAGTGGTTTTTGCGACATAGCCGTCTTCACAGACCTAAAAAAATTGAATTATAACAAAAAAATATTAGAAAAAGGTTTAATTTTATTTTTTTAATTATAGAAAAAATATTTTAGAAATCATAAATTAAATAAATAGCCGTAGGGTCTTGGTGGAGTGCTTAGCATTTGTACTGTACCAATAGTCGCAGGTTCGCATCCCGTTCCATGCGACAAAAATTTATTTGAATTGGCTACCAATAAATATAAATACTTAGTAAATAGGACGGGGCATAGATGCTTAAAAAAAAAAACTCAAGGGGCAGAGTTACTTTTAAGGCAACATTGCCGACGTCAAAGCATTTTGGTTGCCTAAGCTCAAGGCTCTACGAATACCCTTTTGAGCACACCAGGCACTTGTTCAAGTACGTAAATAGGGAGAAAACTTAAGAATTATTTTAAAAAAAAGCTAACAATTCTCCGCCCTCGCTCATGAATGGCCGGAAATTCTTTTATAATTTTGTTTTTCCTGGGACCACTTAAAGACCAATTAAAAAATTAAACCTCAGATTATCTATATAGGCCAATTTTTTTAAACTGTAAAATTAACTAACTAGACAGTGAGATGAGATGAAATATTTACGGACACAAGGGGGGGGTAAAGGGGGTAATTACCCCCCCTGAGATTTGAAAAAAAAAATACTTTTTTCGAAAAAAAAAATGTATTTTTAATGTAAAATTTTAAAAATGTAATACTTAAAAATTTGATTTATATTTATATTCTGGCAAACAAATACAGAATGCGCCTTTAAATTACCGAAATTAAGAAAAAAAGTGTGCTGTGCGACTAGTCACTCCAGATTACCCCCCTCCCCGAGAAACACCTCTGGATCCGCCACTGCACTGATCCTAATTCGTTAGAATTATCCATTTGGTATCCAAATGATATAAAGAAATATTCATAGAACTGCCTGAACCTCGAACCCGCCCCCTTTGCTTTTAGGTTGAGATTTGTCAAAACCTTTAACCTCTCGGCCACAGAGAGGGGGAGAGGGAAGGATTTTTTTTTAAACACACAATTTTTTCCCACTCACACTCACACACTCATACACACAGTCTTTTCGACAACTTAGGCCATATAAGGCTTACGATAACCGTTATTGATTAATATATCTATTGAGGGACCAGGTATTCTTATTTAAGCCATTTGGTATCCAAATGGGATAAAAAAAAAATAAACATTTCAAATTATTTTATTAGGCCTATCACATCATATTGAAACAAAAATTATATTTATAATAAACCTCTTTTCAAGAAATTTTATATCAACGTTGATTTTAGTGTACAATAGTATCAGTCCGATTTTCAACATGTTTTTATTTTGTTGATAAAATCACTCCCAAATATCTGACTAATAAAGGAAATTGATCATATAACATTTTTAATAGGATAAAAATAAATCGATAATAATAATAATAGCGGAAATTAATAATAATTTTTTTTACATACTAAACCGTTAGGTTAAGGTCAAAGTCATGAAATTTTATTTGGGATAACTAGATGTGATTGTAGATTTAAAAAAAAAATTAATCGTTGATATATGATACTCACAAGTGTAACCGTCGTAAAATATTTTTGACCTGGGAATATACATTTGTAATATTTAGAGGACGAAACAACAATCTATATGCCAAATCCTAATATTGACTAACTCTGTGCAATTATTGTATATTCCAATCTAAGGACTGAAGATGGTTGTTAAATAAAAGGAACCGAAACGTCTCCGGTGATAGAATATATAATAGATAGAGTCAGACAATGAAGAATAAAGATTTTTTCTCCATCTCTGTTTCATTAAGGCTATATTGCAGTTACTTTGCTGATCATCGACTCTAAATATACCTCAACACAAAAGATGGTGTGACAGAATATCAGGTAAAAGAAATTTGTGTGCTGTGCCGCTATTCACATCAGATTTTTTCTTTTTATTAGACCTTTCTCAAATGCATAATTTAATCCTTTGAAAGGGAAGCCAAACAAAAAATAAGGGAGAGAGAGAGAGGTACGCACACAAAGCAGGTGCTTAAGAAGCAATCAGGAAAGATGCAGGTGAAGTTGATAGATTAATAACTTCCGGGGGGAACGAACTCAGAAATGGGTCGCTCTTCTTAATGACCCCCCTCCCCTTGTTCTCGCTCCCCCATCTTCTCAAATAAAGTAAATGCAAAAAATTCTTTTATTAATCAT
This sequence comes from Euborellia annulipes, assembly GCA_023213315.1. Classification (NCBI taxonomy): domain Eukaryota; kingdom Metazoa; phylum Arthropoda; class Insecta; order Dermaptera; family Anisolabididae; genus Euborellia; species Euborellia annulipes. The sequence continues at coordinate 36,523 of JAKCPI010029060.1, read as the reverse complement.
TTTGTTTGTCTTATAATAATGTTCAAAGGGAAATCTTTTAAAGTTTTTTATTTAACATCTACAAAAAATAAATAAGGAAGTTATTATTAAAGGGTGTTGTTTATTGTCACATACATACTCAGGGGATTACAAATGAATGGCAACCACGAGTTACCAGAGCTGAGGCTTTTTCCCTTTATACTATACTCCTTGAATGATAATTGTTTAATATTTAATTAGAAAAAAATCATAAAATTATCAAACGCTTAAGGATTCTATTATATCAGCTCAAATTATATATTAATTAATTTTCTGGAGGAAGGCAAAATTGTTTGGTAAGAAATAAAGAAGAAACAATCAAAATAGAGTAAAAAATCCATAAGTTTATAAATATTAGCGGCTGTGAAAAAGGGATATAAACCTAGCCGGAAGAGAGAAGGGGGGGGGTGGACTAGGGAATAATAAATCCTTGGTACCTCTTAGATGGATTGCTAGCGTAAATGCTTGAAGAAAATATTATATTAATTTTGGCCTATATCATGTGTCCATTAAGTAATAAGGAAAAACATATAACCAAATTTTTTATTAATTTAAATGAGCGAAAAAGGTAGGCACCACAGGGAGTTGCAACAGGGATCTGTTGATTTGTACTCAACATGTCCTTCTACTGGACCACAGTACCGCAATTTTAATTATTGTTTAAAAGTAAAATATTTTTAACTAAGTTTTTTAATAGTATCTACTGTATATAATGAAGGGCGAAGGGGGGCGTATTAACTTTAGAAGTATAACATAGTGTTCGGCGGCCATGGATATAGAAATTTCACTTTTGTTGGATATTTAAAGTTTGATAGTTATTGTTTCTTGTCCAAACCTTTCTTATCAGCTATTGTCTGGTGTCTTATTCTACTTAATTATTCCTCTGTATCATATTTTGGTCAGAAAAAGCTAAACCATTTAGAAAGAGAAAATATAATAAAAAAAACTTTTAAAAAAATGCTTTTATTTAAATTGAACTAAAAAGCGAAAAATAATTTAATTGATTCTTGCTAAAATTGTTGAATATTTATGACTTAAAATAAAAGCGTGGGGCGCAGATTGATAGCTTAAGGAATTGTCTATACTTAGAACCTCGGAATCCCTTCGAAGTGCCCCACGCTTTTATTTTAAGTCATAAATATTCAACAATTTTAACAAGAACAATTAAATTATTTTTCGGCTTTTTAGTTCAATTTAAATAAAAGCATTTTTTTAAAAGTTTTTTTTTTATTATATTTTTATTTTAAACTTTTTAGTCTTTTTTTATTATAGAGTATTAAAAAAAAGAAGGCTGGGTGCGTGAAATAAAGTACCACATTAGTTTGGTCTATTTCGGGGTAAAACCCAACTCACAATTTTACGTCATCAAAAATGACCCTTAAATATCAAATTTCACACCTCTAGCCCATCGGGAAGTCTTTGAAATTAGGATTATTACGCGAGAGGTTTCAAATAAAGTACCACATTAGTTTGGTCTATTTTGATCAAAACCACCATATAGTGGCGTCATCAAAAATGACCCTTAAGTATTACATTTCACACCTCTAGCCCATCGGGAAGTCTTTGGAAATTACATTAATTCGCGAAGGGTTTCAAATAAAGTACCACATTAGTTTGGTCTATTTTGATCAAAACCACCATATAGTGGCGTCATCAAAAATGACCCTTAAGTATTAAATTTCACACCTTTAGCCCATCGGGAAGTCTTTTGAAATTACATTAATTCGCGAAGGGTTTCAAATAAAGTACCACATTAGTTTGGTCAATTTTGGTCAAAACCACCATATAGTGGTGTCATCAAAAATGACCCTTAGGTATTACATTTCATACCTCTAGCCCATCGGGAAGTCTTTGGAAATTACATAAATTCGCGAAGGGTTTCAAATAAAGTACCACATTAGTTTGGTCTATTTTGACCAAAACCACCATATAGTGGCGTCATCAAAAATGACCCTTAAGTATTACATTTCACACCTCTAGCCCATCGGGAAGTCTTTGGAAATTACATTAATTCGCGAAGGGTTTCAAATAAAGTACCACATTAGTTTGGTCTATTTTGATCAAAACCACCAGATAGTGGCGTCATCAAAAATGACCCTTAAGTATTACATTTCACACCTCTAGCCCATCGGGAAGTCTTTTGAAATTACATTAATTCACGAAGGGTTTCAAATAAAGTACCACATTAGTTTGGTCAATTTTGGTAAAAACCAAACTCACAATTTGCGGCATCAAAAATGACTCTTAAATATCAAATTTCACACCTCTTGCTCATCGGGAAGTGTCCTTAACAAAGCCATAAAGTTGGTGACCTTGAAAGAGTAAGTTAAATAAAAGCATTTAATTAAAAATAAATTAATTTCATTAATTAGTCCCAGTCCCTTAGATGTTTTTTTATTTATTAGAATAATTTCCAAAGTATTTAGTTCCGAGTGTTTTAGTTTCCCTTAGGAGGAAATAAATCTAGTAACTCTTAGCTTAATTAAGTGCAATACGCTTGCGCATGCATCCCTGTTGTTGCACTCTCTTTTCTTTTCCCAAGGGATGTTGAGGGTTTACTTAGAATTGGTTAGGGTAGGTCTGTGACTAGTAAACGGGCTTTTACTTTTAGTAGTCAATTCAAATTAAAATTATCAGTAAAAACACCAATAAATATCGTTTGAAAAATTTAATCTGACTTCAAACTTGTGTCAAAATTTAAGGTTAACCGGTGAATCTGGCAAGAACAATTTTTAACCCATTTTTAATACCCACTATTTAAAAAGATTATTTATTTATTTTTTTTTCTAAAACACACACCATTCTTCTTCAAAGAGGGTTTTTTATTTTTGGGGGGGGGAAATTTTAAAACGACCCATAGCCAACAGTGGCGCAACCAGGATTTGCTCCTGGGGAGGGGGGGGGAGGTTGACTAGCCGCGCCGCTACCCATTGGCGGACGGAGCGCCTAGATGGGGGTCTGCCCTCCCTCCCAACATGCTCGGGCGCGTCGAAATCGGACCTTCGACTTTTTTCTTTATTTGCCCTTTTAGCCTTTTTTACTTTCTCGTATAGAATATAGAGAAAAAGTATTGTAATCGTAATAAAATTCGAGAGATTTTGATGTTTTTCCACGTTTTAGACATCCCTGAGTCCAAAAATACCATTTTGGGCATTATGTCTGTGTGTGTGTCCGTGTGTGTGTGTGTGTGTGTGAACACGATTGCTTAAAAACCAAAGCAGCTAGATGGATGAAATTTGGTATATGCTCCTTACACTAAAATTGTAGACTTCTATCAACTTTTGGAGTAAATCCGTCACTTGGAAGTAGTACTTTACCAAATAAGTTTTTTCAGGCAAATTTTCAAATTCTTTGTTATATTATGATAAAATACTCAATTTTAAAAAGTTTTTATCCTTTGATATTTTTCCGAAAACTGAATAGTTTTCGGAATAATCACAGAAGAAAAAGACATTTTTCGTTAATTTTGGAAAGAAAAATCAAAACAAAATCATACAGGGGTCATTAAAAAACATGTGAATATAAACAAATGAATTTGTTTCACAAATTCATGCTCTAAAAAGATGAGCTCTTAATTTTAATAGGAAGATCCTCCTCATCTCAGTTTTCTATTTTTTCTTCAGTTCTAAATGACAAAATCCATATCTCGCCATTACTTGATCATAGAGAAAATTTCTATTTACGTTTTTTGTAGGAAATTGAACGCTCTACAAAAAAGTAATTTTACAATTTTTTCATAAGTCTTAACCGTTTAGAATATAGATTCTCAACGTGGACGATAACATCCCCTTGTGGGCTTTCAGGGGGTAAAAGAAGACCCAGAGAAAATTAGGGGGCATTGAGATGGCGCAGAACGGGCGTGGACAGATTACAAAATATAGTCTAGTAAAAAAATACATGCTAATCACTTACTAATTATTTAAAGTAAAGTAAAAATTAATATAGTTTAATTTTTGTTATTGTAGGTATTGTATTCATTTTTATCAAATGGATTTAGTACTGTAGTAATGTTGCTCATCTAATTAGATAAAAACCTTTTAAACCAATTTGATTTATTATTAATTTAAAAAGGAGGAAAAGTCATAGAGAAATATTTAATTTCCATGAAGGAAAGATAAATCTGAACCGCAACTTCGCGGGGTCGACTCTACTCTGTTTAAATTTAATCAAATCTTATTTTAGTTGTTTGTAAGTTATATATGTTAGAAAATAACTCTATTGTTTCAAGTGTTTTCGTACTCAAAGGTCAATAACACTAATCTTAAATTGGGTCTTTTTGGGAGTCCACGTGTTCCAGGAAGTAAATCGCGATCCATTCATATGAGCCATTTTATTTTATTAATAGATATTTTAAGTGTTTGTTTTTTAAAGCTGGTCGAATACATTTCCAAATTTTTTCCTCTTCTTTTCTTAGATACTTTGTTTATTTGAGAAGAAAGAGAGAGAGAGAGAAGAGAGGAATTAGGTTAACATCCGAGAACGAAACGAAATGAGGTTCATTGATTGGGCTACCGTTGCGTGACTTATGTCCTTTTTCTCTCAAAGTCTAGACATTTGTTGCTCCAAATTCCTTCTTCAATTAATCCCAATTTTCAATATGGACATGCACAACAATTGAAAATGGTCATAGCATACAATAACCTATTTTAGTTTGAAACGTTTTAGTTAAATACACTGTTAAAACTTTTCAAGGGATATTCATAAACTGGTATAGGAAGTACACAAACTGTTTGTGAATTTTACATTCGGGTTTATGGAAAGTTCGTATATTAAAAAATCTGGTGTGACTGTCCCACAGCACACAACTTTCTCTTGCCTTCGGAAATCGAAAGTTGTGTTATGTACTTGTCACACCAGATTTTTAGTGTCGACATATATTTAGTTCCGTCGATATATTAGAATTCAAGATGTAAAATTTATAAGTATAGGAAAATATTTATATTTTGTTACCATGGCAACAATTTCTCCTATCTTCTCTATGAAGTACAAGAGTAAAGTGGTCTTCAGAATATTTTAATGTCAAAATGAGAATATACATTTTAAAGAGCATCTAAAAAATAATCGAGCGAATTTTGAGAAAATCGAAAAATACTGAAAAAGTACATCAGTAAAGTACTACTACTCTTTGGCTGATTTTGATAAAAAGCTTATTTTCACGGTCCAGGAGGGTACAAAACTTAAATATAAAATTTCAACCTTCTAGCTCAATTCCTTCTTGCACCCACAGACAGACCATGTCGCGAAAACCACTTTTTTGGACTCAGGGGACCTTAAAACGTATATATCCATCAAAATTTCGACATCAAATTTTTGACATGAAACCAATACTATCTCTCTCTATATATTAACATATATATAGAGGTAAGAGAAAGTAAAAATGAAGTTTCATAAACCAAATTATTAAAAGTTCCATAGATGGGTTTATGAAAAATTTCATACACAAGTTTCCGGTCGCACATCACACAACTTTCGATTATCGAAGGTAAGAGAAAGTTGTGTGATGTGCGACCAGCACACCAGATTTTTTTATATTTCTTAAAGAAAAAATTTTTAAGAGAAACTTCAGGTGCGCCTAAGATGGACTACGCTGCTAGATCAATAATGAACTTTGAATTTGGTTAAATAAAACTTTCATAATCAAAGTGGAGTTAGAATTCCAGGAAAAAGAGTTCCCTTCCCCAAAGCAGCTCTGTGGTCAGCCAGACATTTAAATTAAACATGAGCTAATTTTATAGCTAAAATTCAGAATTGAGCCTAGAGATTTTATTTTTATAATACACTTAAATATATTATATAAATTTTAATTAAAATTTTATGAGCCACATCATGTCCATGTATTCATCATAATTTGATTCTGAAATGACGAATAAAAGAGAAGAATAAATTATCCGGCTCAATTGATTAAATGTAAAATACAATTGATAGATAGATGATGATAATAATAATAAATATACAATAGGTTGATTAAAAATAACATTTTCGGGTTTATTATCTTTGATGTTATTTATTTGTTTATTCAATTCTGACAAAATATTATTATTCTATAATTTGAATAAAGTATTTTTTTTATTTTCGCCTGATTCTATGTGTATTTAAACAAATAGATAATTCAATTTTGTGTTTAATAGGCATATGAGTGACTTTTGTTGAAACCACCCCAATTTTTTGGGGAAAATATATGCAACCGGGAGTGTGAGCTGAACATGAAATAGGGCCCTGGCCTAGTAGAGGAGTCGCTAATTTTTCAAACCAACATAATATTAATAATTTTTGCAAGTGTTGGAGAGAATAAGTATGGCAAAATTAGAAGAAGCATTTCTATTGAATAGTTTTATGCAACTTTCAAGACTTTTGTATAAATTCAAAATTGCCTGTCGATTTTGATGTTCTTGCTCTCCCTAGCGTGGGTGGCTGTCTAACTCTCTTATTTGCAGGCGCTCTTGCCGGTGCTGCTCTCTGGTGGAAATTATTAAAATATATACAAGATCGCCTCTCAATTTTAATTGATTTGGATTACAATTTTCTCCCGCACCCATTGTTGATTAGGATTTAATCAAAATGACCATGCTCAAACATTTCTGATTCTGGTTTAGTAAATTCAATTCAGTGGCGTCATTTCAACTTTTTATAGGGGGTGGGGGTCAAATTTTTTTTCTGAGGGGAGCGAACATTTTTTTCCTTAAAATTTACTTACAAATAAGTACTCAAATTTGGTCAAAAGATATTTAATTTTTAATTTTGTACAGTTTGTATACTCGTAGATATATTTTGAAATATTTAATTTAAAGAATAATATGCCCTCGGGGCTTGGCGTAGAGTTAGCGTGCTAACCTCGTATACCAAACGTCGCGGGTTGGTACCCCAGGCAGTCCGATGATTTTATTTAAGCCAATTGGATACCAAATGGCTTAAATAAGAATGCCTGGACCCCATATATGTGTATTAAATCAATAACGGTTATCGTAAAATGTCTTAAATGGTCTGAGTTGCCGAGAAGACAGTGTGAATGTGTGTGTGAGTGTGAGTGTGACTGAGAAAAAAGTGTGAATGTTTTTTTTATTAAAAAAAAAAGAAAAAAAAGAATAATATACAATTTTATAAAAATCAGAGCCTTTGGGGGACAAATGTCCCCTGCCCCCCTCCCTCTTAAATGACGCCACTCTTTCAATTATACATATTTAAAAATATTTGATCCTATTCTTTATTCAGAGTATTAGGTTTCATCGAAAGCAATTGGTAAATATGGGCTATATGTAGTAAATTTAGCCTAATTAGAATCAGGGGTTTGTTCGAACAAATAAACAGAATACCAGAAGCAGGAGATTTACTTGGCGTATAGTTGCAGGTAGAGATGCAAAATAAATAAATAAACAAAATTTATTGTTTTATTATTGACGACTAACCGACCCAATTTACTGCGGTTGGTCGTCAATAATAAAAAAATCCTGACAATAAATTTTATTTATTTATTTATTTTGCATCTCCACCTGCAACTACACGCCAAGTAAACCTCCTGCTTCTGGTATTGATAATTCTTGGCCTGTTTCGTTTGCTAAATAAACAGTAGTTTGCAAAAATCACAAATACTTGAAACAAGCAATTCGGATAGACAAATAAAATAAACGTAGGAATTTAATAAAGAATTATCTAAAAATTTAACAAACAAAAAAAATTATGAAGCCCCAAAGTAGGCCTACATAATCGAAAAATAAGCTGGCCATCGAGGCGGATTAATGAAAATCTGCATAAGGTTCGAGTTTCTGAACTCCTACTGTAACTACAAACATGTCCAATTCAAAATATATCAGCGCTAACGAGAATCAGAATAAATCATTGCGAAATAATGTTTACCGAACTCATGGAGAGTAAAAAAGAATAGTTTCTTTGAACACCTTAAAAAATTTTCATTATTACCTCTGCTCGCTCCTCGAAGAGCGAGTTCGAAAGAAAATTTTAAAAATATATTAACTTAAAAATATTAAGAAACTATTTAAATATCTAGTCAAATAAACAAAATACCAAATCATGAAGAGATTAGTAAACTAACAAAAGCGCCATATACAACAAATAGATCTACTAAAACTTGTATCATTTTTACTTAATTTTTTTTGGGGTTTTTTTCGTTGTTTTAATTGATGTGGGTAGGTGATATAAAAAAATGTAGCGTACTGTCGGAAACTAATCATGTGTCGACACAAAAAATCTGGTATGACATGCTCAAGAACAAAGCTATCGACTGATATTTTCATTTTGCCACCAAAATTGTTTGAACTTAACATTCCTGTACTTCATAGGAAAGATTGGAGAAATAGTTGCCCGAATAAAAAAATATAAAAATATTTTTCTATGTTTATAAATCTTGAATTCTAATATATTCGCCTAAGCCACACACCCGCAGCAGGTCTGCATAGTGAACCTTGGGGGACACACAGAAATATACACGTCTACACCAGGAACACACATTTTTCTTCTGGTCACTTTAGATCTGCTGTGTCCCTGGTGCGGGCGTGTGTATTCCTGCTGCGGGCGTGTGGATTCCTCTATCAATTTTAATTATTTTTACTCGGGTTGACAAACATAGAAAACAATTTTAAATTATCGAAGGCACGAGAAATCTCGTGTGATGTGCAACCATCACACCAGATTTTTTAAAATAAATAATAACCAATAAAAAGTGTGGCTCCAAAAAGTTTGCACCCCGAGACTAAGGCCCATTTTGGTCTGGATTTAAAGATCCTGCTGAAAGCACATAATACATTTAATTTAATAGGTTTATTTTTTTGTGATGTCATAACTTGCGCGAATGTTCAAAAAATCGCACTCATACGCAGACGCATACAATGTAACCTCAGACTAAGACAAGACTCTAAATTTTACTAATTTTATAAAAAAAATATTAGAATAAAAAGAATTCACCACGGGAGTTCGACTGGAATGCAAAAAGTAGTCGTCAATCAGAGAGTTGGCACAAGAACAAAAGAAAAGAGAGAAGCACCGATTTGGATGGTGACCCCGAGACTTGACCCCCCGGAACTTGAGGTCGGTCGGGGATGGCTGCGTTGCTATGACAACAGCAGATCAGCTTCAGCACGGCGCCGTGTTGTTGTTGATATCGATTGAGGCGGGTTCACGTGCCGATGCTCTCTCTGCGTAGTACTCGTCTAATACCAGCAATACTATTGCTAGAGGGAATCGCGAGTCTCCCTGGGGCTTTGACCCAAGCCGGAATCAAAACAAGATTCTGCTAATAAATTTACACACGGAAAACAACAACCTGGCTGAGGGGGTGGGGAAATTTATTTTCTTTTTATAAAGGGGAGGGGAAATTGTATTAATATTATATAATAATTATAACTTACAGTAGATCTTAAATACTTATTCATGTCATTTTATATTGTCAAAAAATCTGCTAATACCAATTTATGCAGTCAATCAATTTTATTTTATATCAAGCAAAATTTAAGAAGCCAAAATTTAAGTTTCTTGTTATTATAGTTTTTGGCTTTGCGAATTTTGCTAGAATGAAAAAATCTGGTGGGAATGGTCGCACTGCGTACAACTTTTTCTTACTTTTGGTAAGAGAAAGTTGTGATCTGTGCTTGTCACACCAGATTTTTCGTGTCGACATATATTTAGGTTCCGCCAATATATTAGAGTTCAAGATGTAAAATTTATAAATATGGGAAAATATTTATATTCTTTTACCATGGCAACCATTTCTATCTTTCCACAAACGTAAAGTGTGCTTCAAAAAATTTCAGGAGCAAAATGAGAATAAACATTTTAAAGAATATCTAAAAAATAATTGATCTATGAATTTTAATCAAAATCGTTGGAGCGAATTTTGAGAAAATCGAAAAAAACTGAAAATATATTTACATTAGAAAAGGTACTAATACTATTTAGCCAATTTTGTTTAAAAGCTACGTGTCACATTCCTGGAGGCGCCTAACTTTACTATAAAATTTTAACCTCATAGCTCAATTTCTTTAGGCTTTAATTTGAATACAGACAGACACACAAAGAGGCAGACCATTTTGCGGAACCTACTTTTTTGGACTCAGGAGACTTCAAAACGTGTATTTCCATCAAAGTCTTGACATCGAATTTTTGACATTAAACCAATTCTTTATATATTTATTACATATATATAGGTAAGAGAAAAGAAAAATAGATGAAAGAAGAAAGATCTATTTTATGAGTTTTTAAATTAAATATTCTATTATTTTAAAATAAAGTAATAATTTATAGTATTTTGCTGTAATGACTAATGAAGATTACAGAATAAAGGACCAAAGAAAATGGAATTAAAAAAATCTTAATTATACGCTGGCTGTATATTTGTGCACAATTATACATCCAGCGTATACATGACATGTCAAATTATTAGTATCAAATATCTACACAAGAAGGGATGAATTACTCTCACTATCATGAAATAATAATTACAATATAGTTAATATTGTAATTTGATCAACTCTTGGTCCAAATTCATTTCCAGGAAGTGCCATTTAACTATATCTGATGAGCTATTTTAATTAGTCTGTTAGCATGGAAACGTACTATAAAGGAGATAAAGTATTTGTAATAATAAACGGACACTTCCAGTAGGCCTGTTCTGAACCAAGAGTCGAAAAGGATTCAAATAAATCCGTTCAACCGAATTTGTTTCCACAGGTCGGCGGGATGTCATGGTGGAAACAATTGATTTGTATTACAAATAGACTACTATGTTTATCAGTGTTAACCTGCCTCTAGGAGAGAATAAAAGGTAACAAAAGCATTACAGCTAGGTGATTTAGAAAATAAATCAGGAATGACTTCCACAAAACTTTCTTTTGGAATTATGTCTGTGTATGTGTGTGAACACGATTGCTTAAAAACGCTAGTGACGAGATCGATGAAATTCGGTATATAAAAAAATATACTAGGTATATAATAGTTATATTTATTCCTATAAGTAAAACGCCTAGAAGATAGGCAGCCGAAGAATTTTATTACCAGACTTTGATAAAATAATTTTGTTAATTATTAAGAGGTTTTCACGAAAGAATGCTATTTGGAAAGCTAAAGAACTCTAGAATATCGTAAAAATATGGTTTTGGCATTCAGGGATCACAAAAATTGTATTAGGGGTGTCCAAAATAAAAAGGAAAACTTAAAAAATTCGATTTTTCTAAACTTTTATTCCAGGTAATTCAAAATAAAAGCCGCTTTTCTGTGGAGCTCTAACGTAATGGGGCAAAACTGATGGAACTTTTGGAATCAGCGCTATCCAAATACTCAAACAAAAAAAACAAAAAATTTTTTTGTTCCCCTGTGTTATAGCCTATATACAGCCACAACCTCACCAAAAAAATCATTAGAAAACATTGTTTTCCATTGATACTTAAAATGAAACAAAGATTTAAGTTCGAAAAGGCCCTCGGGTTTGGCGTAGTTGGAAGCGCCTGTCTTGTATACCAGAGGGTTTGGATCCCAGGCAGTTCGATGATTTTATTTAAGCCAATTGGATACTAAAAGGCTTAAATAAGAATGCCCCCAAGATATATATATATTCATAATAACGGTTATCGTATAAAGTCTTATATGGCCTAAGTTGCCGAAAAGACTGTGCGAATGGGTGTTTGAATGTGAGTGTGAATGGGAAAAAAGTGTGAGTGTTAAAAAAAAAGTTCGAAAAGGAAAAGAGAAATTAACCATCCTAATGAGAAGAAAGGACAAATATGATCTACGGTATATCTTAAAAATGTTGAGAAATGTCCTAAGAAATACCCAGAAATAATCAGAAGTTTTTGAATAAAATTGACTAAAGTGTAGTTGGTACACTAGTACACTGTACTACTATTTTATTGATTTCGCAAACTAATAATTCAAATTCATAAATTCCTAATTATTTTTAGATGCCCCCTTTAAAATGTATTCTCATATTCCCTCCCAAATTTGTTTGAATCAACTTTACCCTTTTTATTTATTTATTTATTTATGCCTTTAGCCAGGGCCATAGGCCATCACTTTACCCCTGTAACGATGGGAGAAATAATTGCCTGATAAAATAAAAATATTTCCATATGATTGAATATAAATTTTATCTGTTGAATTCTGATATACTACAGTAAACTAAATATATGTGGACACAAAAAATCTGGTATTTAGCACAGAATACAACATTCGAATGCCGAAAGTAAGAGACGTTGAATATTGTAGAGTAAGTTAGAGGAAAAAAAAATTTAATTAAATATGTCTATACAGGTGTATACCTATTTGTTTTATTTTTTTGTAAGTTAATTGTTTTAGAAAAAGTTTGAATTTGATTGTTATTCAAGTAGAGTTGGGCCAGTCCATTTCCTTGCGATAAAGATAGAATATAAATGACCCTCAATATGCAAATATATTGATGAATTTTTACATTTTTATAATTTATAAAAAAACGTGAAATAGCAAATACTAATATAGAGGAAGAGACCAAAAGGAACACTAAACAACGAAATGAAATATTATTGTAAAAATAGGCCTTTCAATTTCTGATTAAGAGTAACCTCATCATGTCCTTGTTCTCTTTAAATAAAAGTGAAGGCGATGTGTTTCGAGTGTTTGTTTTAAAGCTCAATGAATAGAAAGCGATAAAAGAGCCTAGCAAGGTTGAGAAGTAGGAAAATTACAGGATGACCTATCTTCGCTAGATTTGTTTGAGATTTTAAAAACTCAACTTAAAATTTTTCTCATCAGAATGTTTTTTGGGAAGAAATAAATCCTGGACAAAGAAATTTTTTCACATCCTTCTACAACTTGAGATGAAATTAGTTGCTTCCTGAAATTCCTTATAATTTTAAAATTTTTCTCTAGAATAAGAAAATATAAGAACGTTGTTGTAGCCCCTTTGACTAATAAACTCCCAGGCCAAAAAAAAATATAATTTTCTTTAGCGATTTAAATTAGATTAGAGATTGTTATACTATCGAGATCAAATAAAAATAAGAGCGTGGCGAAAAAGAGAAAAATCATTCAAATATGGTTAGTTTATTTATTTATTTTTTTTATTTAAGGTCTTATGGCATTTATGGCCTTTTAGACCCTAACCCTATTTATTTAAATAGATTGGTAGCTAATTTTTGTCGCATCCAGCGACCCTTGGTATAAATGGCCAGCCTGCTACCCACTACACCAAGGCCCGAGGGCAAAGTTGGTTAGTTTTCAAATGGCTCAGGTGAAAAAGATAAGCTTCTAGTATAAGACATCCAAATCCAGGCGAAAAAATATATTGAATTGGCTAGAAATCTTCTCTTTTTCAGAAAGAACAACACCCATCAAGATCGTTGTCAACAAACAATGCCAAGCAATGGATTGAGTGGAGGAGTGGCCCCGACGAAGAAGACTGTTGAACGCCCACCAGAAGCCATTGATAATTATATTTTTCCCAACCACTTCTAAATACTACTACTCTACTACTACAGTACATACTAATGAATATGTAAAAAGTCGAATGACTGTAACAGCCGAATAAATTTAAATTAAAAAAAATAAATAAAGGTATAATATAATGAACTTATAGGATTTTTTTTGGCTACTTAATTAATAACGTCATGGATTAAAGATGAAGGTCCTAAGCTCATTCTCAAATTCTTTTGATAGTGATATTGATTAATATTTAACACCATAAAAAAAATCACTTTTTTTACAATTTTATAACACATGATAAAAACTTCTCATTTTAATCAATATAGGCTATATAATATAAATATAAAAAATACTTTATGAAGAATTCCAAACAATTATTAAATAATTCAATATTTTTTGATATTATCTAGAAGGACACGAACCCGGAAAACATTTTTTATTCACAATAAAATTTAAATAAAATTAAAACTGGACATCTATAAAAATTTTCTTAATAAAAAGATATCGTATCTTAAAAGGCATTTTATTGGGATGTTTATTATTCAATCCTTTCGAAAGGTGATTTGGTCAGACACGGTGACAGACAGTTTGTTCTCGGCCTTGGCTATTTTATTTGTTCACTCTCTTCCTTTTGATATAATAATATACGGCTAGGAAATTCAGGAACGCCTAGAAGGCTGGCAAGCAAAACAAAAGTGAAAGTATGGAGGCCTAACATTCAGGCTCTTGATTTCCAGCTTAATCCTTTAAATCACAAGAATGGGATGAGGATTTTCTTTTTACCCTAACACAAGGACAGATCCAGGAGTTTTTCCAGAGATGGGGAGGGGAGTAATCAGGCGTGACTGGTCGCACAGCAAACAACTTTATTTTACTTTTGGTAATATGAAATTGAATTCGGTACTTGTTTACCAGACTTTTTAAAAATATATACAAATCAAAATTTTAAGTATTAATTTGCTCTCGGGCTTGGTATATGGGTTAGCATGGTAGCCTTGTATTCCAAGGGTCGTGGGTTCGGATCCCAGGCAGCACGATGATTTTGGTATCCAAATGGCTTAAATAAGATTGCCTAGACCAGTGGTTTACAAACTTTATGTAACCACGCCTCCCTTAAAAATAATTAATTTCGCCTCCCCCCCCCCATTTTATAAAATAATACAAAAACAAAAATTTTTAATGCTAAAAAATATAAATTTATATAAAAATATTTTTTCTATTTATTCTTATTTATATTAAAACTAGCAATCAATTGGAAAATTGGTCCTGGTGGCCAATATTCGCCCCTCCCCTTAGGCTAGTCCGCGCCTCACAGTTTGGAAAACGCTGGTATAAGGGTATTTTATGGCTGGTGAAATTTGTATCAGGAATGAAAGTTAGAAGAAAACGCAACCAGAATTTTTTCTTTAAAAATATATTTAAACAGCTTACGTTTCCGCCTTGGTAAAAGCCATCCTCGGATGACCACTAACAGCTCCGAGGATGGCTTTGAACAAAGCCGAAACGTCAGCTATTAAAATAAGAGAAAGTAAAATATATTTTTAAAGAAACTGGTTGCGTTTTCTTCTAACTTTCATTCCTGAAGGAAAATATTTTTCTCAAATCTTATTTTCACGCCCTAGGGGGGTGCCTAACTTAAATATAAAATTTCAACCTCCTAGCTCAATTCTTTCATGCTTTAAATTGAACCCAAACAGACACACAGACAGAACATGTCGCGAAAACCACTTTTTTGGGGGGACCTCAAAACGTGTATATGCATCAAAGTCTCGACATCGAATTTTTGACATGAATCCAATACTTTCTCTCTATATATATGTATATTAACTTATACATATAGGTAAGAGAGAGTAAAAATTCAAATTCGAATTGAGATTAGTTCTATATACAAAAAGATGCGGTAACTCACCCCAGTAAAATTCAAGTGGACTAATCATATTTTAATTTTCTACCTAATGAAAAAAATCCCTATAAAATTCTGCAAGGGATTCGATGGGTTCCTAAGTTACCCTGTGTTATTATTATTATCTGTATATGAGAGTTTCGAAATTCTCAAAAATTAATTCCGCCCCAGTAATAAGACATTTTAGAATGGCATTAAAATGTTTCTACCCCACTTTCCTATTTGCTAAATATTTAATATAAATTTTAACTCAAACGGAATGCACTTATTTTTTTAGTAAAAGTAGACCTATTAAAAAACATTAATATCTTTTTGCATTATAGGGGATGAGGCATTAATCCCCCTGGTTAATGCCTTCATACCTCCCCCCCCCTCCTTTAAGGAAATGCGAGCCATCCTCGCGAAATTACTCTCAAAATAATTTGAATACATTTATAAATAATTAGACCCTATTTTTATTTTTATTTTATTTTGAAATTATTTTATTTTAATTTTCAACCCTTAATCCACCCCTGTGTAAAAGTATATTAAGGAAATTTGATTAACAAAAAGGCCATATAGAAAGAATATAATGGTAAATAATGGTGACTTAAGAAAAGATACAAAATGCCCTCGGGCTTGGTGTAGTCGGTAGCCTACCTTCTATACCGAACGTCGCGGGTTCGGACCCCTGGCAGTCCGAAATGGATTCCAAATGGCTTAACAAGAAATGCCTGGACCCCCTCTATGTATATTATTAATTAATAACGGTTATCGTGTAAAATCTTATATGGCCTGAGTTGCCGAAAAGAATGTGTGAATGTGTGTGTGAGTGTTGAGTTTGAATGAGAAAAAAGTGTGAGTGTTTAAAAAAAAAAAAATATAAAAAATAAAAAACTAATTTTTTTTTTTAATGACACCTACACTCTCCCTCCCCCTTTCAACAGCTTAGGCTATATTCTCCCTCACCCTTAGTGAAATACAAAATATTTAATTCCATATTCAAAAGAATCGTTTTTCGCAGTCAAATTATTTGTTTCTGTTTTTTTTTTTTTTTTTTTTTTTTTTTTTCAACGATAAAATGCATAATAATTACCTTCAATAAGACACTCAAGAGGGTGTGCTGGTTGACGGCGAGGTCAGGGTGGGTTACACTATATTAATTATTCACTTTGATTCACTTTAAACACAATTAAAAAAAAGCAGCTCGGCGCGCCTGCATCTCGGCCACAAACTCGACTGAACGAGAGACTCGACTCTCTTTGTTTTGAAATAAAATAGATGAAAATAACAATTCCCTTTTTATTAAAAGTAAAAAAATACCTTTTGCTCTAATCTAACTGGAAAAGAATGTCAACAAGTGATTTGGAATATTCCAAGGCCTTTCTTAAATAGCTAAATATTTAGCTCTTAAATAATCAAACCTTCATCCCCCCCTAATCAAAATAATAATCAACGCTATTTTTTGAATGTTTTCTATTTATTTGGCTTCGATTTAGCTAAAATAAATTTAAAAAACATTTTTTTCAATTTTTCAACCCTTTACCCCCCCCAAAAAAAAAAAAATTTAAAATACTTTTCTCTTTTGGGGGGCTTTCCGCCTTTTCGGAAAAAAATTAAAACCCTGAAAAACTTCCCTGGATCAGCCTTTGGGTTTTACACATAGTATAATTTTCTAGAATGAGTTTTACTTGAGGCCAGTGCTTACAAAACTTTATGTTACAACGCCTCCCCCAAAAAATATTTAATCGTATGACCACCCTCCCCCATTAATTTAATAAAATAAAACAAAAACAAAAATTTTTAATACTAAAAAATATAAATTTATATAAAAATATTTTTTTTTATTTATTCATATTTATTATTTTAATTAAAAACTCCGTCCCAGAATCTTCTAAATTGTATTATTTTATTTATAAAACTAGCAATCATTTGGAAAATTGATCTTGGTGGCCAATATTCGCGCCTCCCCTTAGACTAGTCCGCGCCTCCCTAGGGATGCGCGCCTCACAGTTTGGAAAACGCTGGCTTAGAACCCTAATTGTATCGTAATAAATTAATGAATATCATTAATGTCTTATATGGCCTGAGTTGCCGAGAAGACTATGTGCATGTGTGTGTGAATGAGAAAAAAGTGCGAGTGTTTAAAAAAAGTTTTAATTTTTAAAATTTTATATTAAAAATAAAATTTAATTGCCAAGAAAATTTTTTTTCTGAAACCTCGGAGGGGGGGGTAATATCCTTTTTACCCTCCCCTTGCCCTAACAACAAACTTTCAGAAACAACAGATTAACATATGAGGATGCGTTACAAGGGCAGCCAAGGCGAAAAATAAAACAAAAATCTATTTTTTGTCGACGTTTCGAGTGCCGATCGCACTCTTCATCAGGACAAAAATGATGTCAATTCGTCAGGTCGTTTGACATGGCAGTATAGCAACGTTTTAACCATTTTTACATTTACTTGAAGACTCTAGTATTTCGAGGTCGAACAACTAGTTAACAGATTAACATATTTTAAGTTATAAAATTTAAAATGAGCTACCCCGCTACCTCCGTGGGCTTTGCCAAATGAATAATAATGGGGGAGGGGGGGGGCACGGGTTCGGATCCCAGACAGTCCGATGAATGTACTTAAATCATTTGGATACCAAATGGTATAAATTAATATGCCTGGGCCCCTAATATATCGTTTCTAAATAATGTTAATAGTCTATATGGCCTTAAATGCCGAAAAGACTTTAAAAAAATCTAAAAATGAGAAATAATGCCAACATTTATATTAATATAATAATTAGTCTAAATCCAGTTATGAGCAATAACTACAAGAGGGGAATTATTTTTTTTTCGGCGTCGAAGTCAATTTAGTCTTCGATTTATTTCAATTGATTGAAAAATAAAATTTTGTCGCCTGGAACGATACCTTGAATATTCTGTTTGTAATTATAAGCCTAATAATTAGTAATTGTAAAGTAACTTAGGTTGTGTTGTACCTTTCACCTAGTAGTACAAATAAATTGGCATATAAATAACCAGCCCCAACCTATAGCTGGTGAAGGTAATTAAAACAGAAATTGATTAGCTATTAACTCTTAACAAAGACCTCTCCGAACAAACTTTATAAAATTATTTCCATAAAAAACACTCAATCTGTTCCGTCCTCTAACAAAAACCCTTACGCTTTTCAAATATTTAAAATATTATATTGGATAAAGGAATTTTTTCATTGATTACTTTAAAAGTGCACTTGAACAAAAATATTCCTAAAATACAAAAGAGAAGATAAGATATAATATTTTCAGGGTCAACTCATCAGTTGCTTTCATGAACTCGTTCCTATCTCATTTGAAAAGCTTTGATTATTGCGGCTGGTCAAGTCTGCAAATGATTTTTATTAATAGTAAAAAAAGAGAAGAAAAAGATTAAGATGAGTCATTTAGTGGCCTGGTCGGGTACTAGTAACCATTTTATTAATAAACATTCGGGGTGGGAAAAATGTGAGCATCTGTCAGTACAGATGAATCAGAGGATAATATTACAGAGGCGATCTAATTAATGTAGTCGGAGTGCCAAAAGATTTTAAAATTTAAAATAAGAGATCTTAAAAAACAAAGTTAAAAAAAAGTAGTGAAATTTTCGTAACCATCTCTCATCTTTCCTATAAAGTACAAGAGCTTCAAATAATTTTAAGGAAAAAATGAGAATATACATTGTATTTCAAGGGGGAAAGGGGAACATTTGACCCCCTCAAGGCTTTGGAAGAGAATAGTAAATTCTGAGTTTAGCCCCTAGATACATACCAACTTACACTTTCCCTTTATAAATAAGTATAGATAAAAATAAAGATATATGTTTATATGAATATAAATTAAGTAGCACAGGAAGTAAAAAAAATTTTTTTGCCCCCCAAGCAAAAACTGAAATGACGTCACTGATTGTAAAGAGCATCTAAAAAAATTGATTTAAGAATTTTAATCAAAATCGTTAAAACCAATATTGAGAAAATAGAAATAATACTAAAAAAGTACATAAGCAAAGTACAAGTATTCTTTGACCGATTTTGTAGGCTTATTTTCACGTCTAAGGGGGATAACTACGTAACTTAAATATAATAAAATTTCAACCTCGTAGCTCATTTCTTTCATGTTTTGTTTTGAACAAACACACACTTAGAGAAGGAGACAGATCCTTTTGCTGGACTCATTTTTTTTGGACTCAAGGGGCCTCAAAACGTGTATTATCATCAAAATCTAGACATAAAATTTTTGACATGAGCGCAATACTTTCTATTTAGTAAAATATATAGGTAGGAGAAAGTAAAATGTATCTTTTTTATGATTAATCCAAAACAAAAATTTTCTTTGAATTGTAATATAAATATTTATTTAGTAGACTTATTGACAGATGAAATTTGATTTAGATAGTTATACATCACTAATTTAATATTTAAATATAGTCAAAGATTAATTCCATCCATCCAGTTATTTTTTTTTTAATTTAAATGTATGTGGAAATAATATTCTTTTTGATGTATTCAATATTTTTAATCGAGTCTAAGAAAGATAATAAATTACTAATTATAAATGTTTAACAAAAACAGGGGTGGGGGTAATCCAAGAGCGGATCCAGAAGTGTTTCTTGGTGGGGGTGGGGGGGTAATCTGGTGTGTCTGGTCGCACAACACACAATTTTTTTCTAATTTCGGTAATTTAAAGGCGCATTCTGTACTTGTTTGTCAGAATATAAATACAAATCAAATTTTTAAGTATTAATTTTTAAAATTTTACATTCAAAATACTTTTTTTTTTTTTTTTAAAGGTATTTTTTCAAATCTCGGGGGGGGGGAGGGTAATTACCCCTTTACCCCCCCCCCTTGTATCCGCCCTTGGGGTAATCCCATTTCCGAATAAATCCTATCTATTTCTGGTCTTACTACTGGAATGAAGAAACTAAAAGATAGCTTATAAATTAATTGGAATATTTGATTATATTCTCAAAATAGAATTATTATTAGATCTATTAGCTATTAAAAAGCTTTTGTTTGCTGTTTGCGCTTCTGACTTGCAAGAAGAATACGGAAGTTGAATGATAGACAGTGGAATGAGAAGAGTAAGCGCGCTCGTCACCGGTGACGTCATGAACGACGTCGGCGACGCGTGACTCGCTGAGTCGCCGCTAGAGGGCCGCGCATGCGTATATCACGTCGGGTCGTCGACCTAAGTGAGGGAGGGCAGCCAGGCAATGGTGGGGAACCCGGAGGGGTGAACGGGACTAAAGGACGGTCATTGAACCCCCTTCCCCTCTACTGAGGAGTACACACACCCACACTCGAGAGCGCGCGCGCAAATTAAAAGCTTGCTAAATAAATGTTTGCAAAAGGAGCAAAAAAAAAGAAAAAATTTGAAAGAAAAACAAACTGTAGAACAAGTTAAGTAAAAGAAGAAGTTATTTTTATTCCAAACCGCCTACTAAATTGAAATTTTGTAATAATTAGTTAAATAAATCATTGTTTGAGGATAAAAATATTCGAATGAATATTAGCAGCAAAGAGGAAGAAATACCTTAATTAATCAAGCTTAAAAATCTTATATGAATTTTATAATTTTCTTTCAATTTTCCGTTGTTGGGGGGGGGTTCTTCAAACTGTTTGGAATAAATAATAGTATGAGCATTATTTATGGATAAATTTATCCATGTGAATGAACCCATAGAGAAAGTATTGTGATTATGTCAAAAATTCAATGACTGGATTTTTTATATTAAGATTAGATTTAAGGAGAACATTCAACTTCACTTTTATTATTTATCAACTATATGCAAGCCCACGGGCTTGGAGTAGGGGTTAGCGTGCTAACCACGTATACCAAAAGTCGCGGGTTCGGACCCCAGACAGTCCGATGATTTTATTTAAGCCATTTGGATACGAAATGACTTAAATAATTATGTATATTAATCAATAACGGATATCGTGTAAGTCTTATATGACCTGCGTTGCCGAAAAGACTGTGTGAATGTGTGTGTGAGTGTGAGTGTGAATGAGAAAAGTGTGAGTGTTAAAAAAAAGAACTATATGCAAAAGGAGTTCTAATTGAACTTTTTGTGAGGGCTTTAAAATAAATTTTCGCCCACGGGGCTTGGTGTAGAGGTTAGCGTGCTAACCTCGTATACCAAACGTCGCGGGTTCGGACCCCAGGCAGTCCGATGATTTTATTTAAGCCATTTGGATACCAAATGGCTTAAATAAAAATGCCTGGACCCCATATATGTATATTAAATCAACAACGATTATCGTAAATGTCTTATATGGCCTGAGTTGCCGAGAAGACTGTGTGAATGTGAGAGTGAATGAGAAAAAAGTGTGAGTGTTTTAAAAAAATAAATTAAAAAAAAATAAAATAATAATTTTCCCCCAGGGCCAAATAGTCATCTTCTTCTGGGAATTATTTAGCCTATTAAGGTATAAGGGGATTGATTTTTTTTTTTTTTTTTTGAATAAGAAATTGAGGATATTTTGGATTGCGTGTTCCCGTGAAAACCAATGAGTGAAGGTAAAAAGAGAAATAAATAGGTCAAAGGGTGGGGAGAAAGAAATTTCAATAAGGGGAAAATTATGAATTAAAAAAAATTTAAATAAAATATGGGGACATTTAATTAGTCATGTTATAAAAATAAAATGGCTAATTTAAAAAAAAAAGCTATTTGTGAAAAAGAAAGCAAGCTACATTTGAATAATAAGATACTTGATCTTTGCCATTAATTTTATCCTTTAAGAATCATCCATTTTATTTCTATTTTAAATAATTTTTTTTTAACTCTACGTATGTTATTCTATACTATTCTATATTTATATTTTTAATGATTCTTTTTTTTATAAAAACTTTCAATGAAAATATTTTATTCTTTTACCAAAGTTATATATATAATGTTAAGATGATAAAATCCCTCTCTTTCTCCTCATTATTTGTCTGGCGATAATCCTGAAGTTATTTTTGGGGAGATCTCCCCACAAGCTATAAATACTCAAAAGGGTAGCTTCAGATGGGGGTGGAAAGCAACAAGCTAATTGCTGAGTAATTGACTATTGGGCTCGGGCCAAAAATCTCTTAATAAAAAAAAATTTCTTGGTCATGGTCATCCAAAAAAAATACGCCTTCTTTATGACTACATTCTGAAGAATGTATTTAATGCTTATTAATCAGTAGAAAGAGTTTAAAAGACATAGTTTATGGAAATATACTTGAAAGATTATCAATTATAAATAAAATGATTTTTATTTATGGTATGAGTTCGACTTTGATGCAAATGTCTTCGTTCTAAAGCAAATAAACTGATATCAGAGAGAACTTGACACTTGTTTTTCTATAATTTTTTTTTTAATGAATCTTCCAGAGGTAGAAGAATAATAAAAAAAATACAGTCATGTTAAGCCCGACAGCTCAGAAGCCGAAAAAGGGAAATAAAAAAAAACACTCATGTTTTAATAAGTAACAATACATAAGTAATGGACCATTAGGTTCTGGTATCAAAGGTCAAGGGTTTGCATCTGGATTCATGCAACAAAAAATTATTTCAATTAGATTGGCTACCAATCCAATTGAAAAAAATAGACACCCTTCGGTGCTGAAAAGATCTTAAATGAAATTTATAAAAAATACATAAGTTAATAACTAAAGGTTGTAGCCATTCTTCCTTCTTTAGAGCATTCTAAATTCACCCCAAAAAGGAAATCATTTAAAATGTTCAAATTTGTTTGTCGTAAAAAAAAGCGTCTCTATCAATTTTATGACTTCGAGAATTTGATTCTCACATTTACTGTAGAATATGATCGCAACTGTTGAAATTTATATTTTTATCAAGGGCCAAATGGCGTACAAATGCCAAAGGCCAATAAGTAAACAAATGAATGAATCAAGGGTTTTAATTAATCCTATTGATTAGAAATATTTACCTTAGAAGAAGAGCAACAATTAGCAATAAAGTGAGAGGCAGGGAAAGTAATAAGACTCAGGATCACTTACCTGAAAAGAATAAAGAAAAAAATAATTAGTCGCTGAGATTTTTGATAAAATGATAGCCATATAATATATTTCTTGATATATGATTAATCCTAGAGGAAATAATAATTAAACAAGTAACCGATTGGCAACTGAAAGTGAGATGTTCCTAAAAATATAAATAAATACATATACCATATATTGTAGAAAAAATTAACACGAATAGGATTTTGATATCAAAAGCCGCCCTAAGGCTATATCAAATTTATATTAATTTTTCTAATATTTTCCAAGTAGGAAACAAGCATAGTTTCCTTACTGTATTCATATTACCATCCATTTAATAATAAACATTCAATATTGATAAGGTACTTTGCTCAATTGGAATAAGCCTATTGTTTTAACTTCACTGTTTCAGCTCAGGAGCCCACATCTTGTGGGTACGTGGATGGCGACCACGAGCTACCCGAGCTAGGACTGGCAGTCCTGTTCTTTACATGTCTGTCCCTTCTTTCTATATTTTCAACAGGCGTCAGGCCGTGCGACTGGCCAGCCTGTTCAATTTCTTCCGGTTGCAAAAATCTCATTCCGCCGACCCCGCACTGCGGGAATAAGGCAAGGAAAGAAGAAGAAGAGTTTTAACTTCACTGTTTAATTTTTGGATTTTTTTTTTCAAAATTCCTGGATTAGATGTTGAACTAATCTCCAGACATTAGGAAAAACTAGAGAACGAGTACAGTACAGTCTGCCCTAATTTTTATTTTATTTATAATTAAAATTAGATTTAAGAATTTAAAAGAAAATAAATGAAAAATAAAAAAAAGAAATCATTTTTTCATCTCGCTTACAAACTCATTTTTTAACGTAAAATTCAATTGGATTTTGTTGGTTAATTTTTTTTCTTTCTTTCTTCCTTCTCTACGTGTCGGTTTTCATCAAATAAAACATTCTTCCCGACTTAAATTTTATTACCTTTACGAATGGATGTAAAAATAAAAAAGAAGAATAACGCTTACCCTTTTGTCTGATGCCTTTTTCCATTTGGCCCTTTCATATTCGTACAATAAAGGGCAATGCTTTCCCCCCCCCCGCATGTTTTTTTCTGTTATTTGTAAACTGGTAGAAGGAACAAAAAAAAATCAAATTTAATAATGATAAAAGGGTGATAAAAATCCATTCCGCTTTCATCAATGTATTTAATTTTAAAAGAAAAAAAAATAATTCTACGTTGATTTGTTAAAAATAAAATAAAAAATTCCAAATTAAATAATAACAAAAACAATGAATCCAAAAAAAAAAAAGATTCCAATTATATTTTAATTGAAAAATGTATTATAATTTAATTCGATAAAAAATTATCAATAAAATTAAAACAAATAAATACATAGTCCTGACTGTTACTCAATCTCCAAATCATATAAATATTATTATCGAGTGAACTAAGACGCCTTCCCTCAAAAGAATTAATGTAAAATTTAATTTAAATTTCTCTATGCTACTGATATTGTTACAAAGTTAAAAGGCTGCATAATTTTCAGTTAAGTGCTATCTGTGACATCCAGCCAATCTGACAATGGGTACGATAGCCAGAAAATTACTTTATTTCCTAACACATATTTAATTGGGAGGGAAAATTTCATAACGAGTATTCTATTCAATTCTATTCTAGCAGGCGATTATATTGGCCAAGGGGATAAAGTAGTTAAGCTTATAATCCTGAGTTGAAGACAACTCATGTTCAAATCCACTTCATGGCAAAAAATTATGCAACTCTATTTGAGATACCTCCTCTCTTGAGGAAGGAAACGGGAACCCACCTCAGTATCATTCCCTTCTCCTAAAAATAACCCCAACGGGTTTGACTCTAATGACTTAAGAGATTCTATATATGAGCCTAGCAAGGAATCTCCCCTGAGTGTCGTGAGAGTCTATAGTGTTGATAATAATCCATGTTCCATTCTTAATTAGAAAATAATTTCAATGATTTGGAAACCTATCAAACATAAACATCAGAATACGCAAAGACTCTGATAAAGCTACATCAGTAATCTGCCACTTTGTGTGTCTTCTTGCACGTAAGCACCTCGGGTAAATAAACCAGGATCCCGATAATAATTTCAAATAATAATCATTATTTTTAAATTAATATCAAGTTTATATAATAATTTTCAGAAAATCAAAATTAATTTGGTTATAATAATTCCTTATTTATAGGATAAGAACGATAAAAGGCATTTATTCATTTTATCTTGAACGTCGACTATCTTGTTTACATCTATAAAACCTCTCTTATAAACAAACAAAGATTCCAGCCTGTCCAAATGAAGTGAATGAAAGCAATAAAAGCAAATAGCAATATGAAATGCGTTTCCTCTCAATTGGCGGATAATACGAATAATTTCCTCATCATTTGATGGAAGTCAGATATTTCTGCAATTCATTAGGACTAAATGAAATGTTTGAATGTTCCCCAAGAGGCAACGACCGCTTTTCTCGAAAATCTCCTCTCCGCCTGTTTTTTGGCTTAATGCCCCCTCTCTTATTTTTTAAGATTGTCACTATTTAAAATAAGAAACAAACTAACCTTGAATTTGTTGAGTAGTCATTAAAATAAGATATAAATATTTTTAGAATTTAATATATATCGGTATATTTAGAGTAGTGAGCAAAAAATAAACCTAGGAGGCCATTTAACCACTCTTTATCTTTTTAAGGGAGAGTCTTCAAGACATTCAAGTTCTTAAATTAACGATATAAATGTATTATATTCTAAAAAAGTAACTTGTGAGTTAATCACGTACAATGAACCAGACCTTTGTCTTTGGGAATCAAAGTCCATTCAGACGATATGATCGATAAATGAAAGTATTTTGAAAGCTAATATTTATTTAATTAATTTAATAATTTTATCAATCGATTTTAAATGACCGTAAGGTAGATTAATTTTTATAAGAACTTTCGGCCAGAAAAAGATAATTTGCATATTATCAGATTATTTGTAAATAATTTTGATTCTAGTGTTCAAACAACAAATTGAAACACATTTCAATTTATGTTAAATGAGCTCGTCATAATCATAAATTTTAAAAATTTAAAGATCATCTACTATAACATATTGAATGGAAATGTGGGATTTTTGAAACACCCGTTGCTTATACTAGAGATGATTTCATCCACTGGGATCGAAATATTTATAAATAGACGGATAATATGCAAATTATCTTTGTCAGACCGAAGATACTTATGAAAATTAATAATTTTATTGCATATTAAGACCAGGACTTGGTCTCTTGTAAACATTTAGAAAATAATTCTTACAAAATGTAGACTATTATGTTCATCCTGCATTTCAGAATTAATAAGCCGAAGAAAGAAGTATTTATATTATTATACTACTGTTAATGATTGGTAGATATTGGTTATGGTAAAAATTAAATAAAAATTTGTATAATAAACACGGTGATGTTTTTTGAATAAGGCTCATTGTTTTAGTCACTGTTAAATTCAAAATGATTATAATGTAAACAGCCCTTAACCACTTTACCAAGGGTCTTTTCAATACTCCCAGCTATTCAAAATATTTGTAAAGTGAAATATTTTGAAAAATTTCTATTAACATTTCAATCCTCTAAATTGTAGTATTAATATTAATAAAGTAGAAAGTCATGCATAATTGAAAATTTTTTCCTTGGCACTACTATTTGATCACTCTATTGAAATAATGGTTTATGTCGGAAATTTGCCAACAAATTTTATCTCCCAATATTTCCATTTCCATAGAGAACATAAAACGATGTAGTTAATGGATGAAAAATTTTTCTATTTATTGTATTATACAATAACCCAATAATTTATATTAATTAACATAACTATAATGAGACCAATAAAATTGTCTCTGGTACAATTTGATTAAATCTTCCGACAATTCCCAAGATCCCGCCGAACAACAGCGAAATCCCTAAAAAGAAAACTACAGAAGAAATTTTAAAATAGTGAACAAACACGTGTTACATCTTTTCTAAGATTAATTATAATATTATATTTTCAGAAATATAATGTTGTGTGAAATGAATTAAATTATCCAAAATAAAAATATTTTTTTTAACTGTTACAATATACCAGGTAATTAGCAGCGATTTCGAGCTGTGCCGATTTGTATCAAAAACGAAAAAAATGTTTACAAACATGGATTATGTGTAGATTGATTTTTTTAGTAAATCAGGCATTTGCTGACAAATTGGGCCTCTTTCATTGTCATTTTCATTTCTTAATAATAAAATAAATAAAAATAATGATTTCAGGTGGTGGGAAGATATTGTTAGTGGTTTCGATTGTTGTGGGTAGAGAAAGAAGCTCTAACAAGGTAAGATCAAATGATTATTTCCTTCTATATCCAAAAAGAGAAGGCAAGTGGCTAGGCGGTGGATTATGGATCTGAAGTCTCATAAGACAACTCGGGTTCGAATCTAGCTTGCCGCAAATAATTCAACATTGCTAAAGTCTCCTTTTAGGGTAGGAAAGTGGGAGAAAATCTCACCCCACAGCACATACGTGCTCAATTTGAGGTGGCCTAAGGGTTTAAAAATGGGGGATGACTCCAACTGGGTAATCCAGGGACTGTGTGCCAGGTAGCTGAGAAGGAGCAATTCCTCATAAAAACGCAAATCCAATCCTCCAAAAATGGATCTCATTACTTGGCTGGATGAATAATCCTGACTACACCAAATATTCAAATATATAGAATTTCCAAAACACGTTGATTGCTTAAAATCCTTGGTTTAGTCGGGCTGACGTCATCCAAGACGGAAGTGGAACCGAATGAATCATAAACTCTTATTAAAGTAAGGAATAAAAATTAAGATAATTTAAATTCATCCATAAATTGTAACCTTGAGTGAGCATCAGCTTCCTCCCTTCTCTCTCCTCTTGCCTATTTTGCTATTCTTCTATTTTACTAGGCCTCTTCTATTGGGCTGTCAGCCTCTAGAATAGACGAGAAAGAATTCGCTTCACTTCGCAACCAAGTCGCTAAGGTCAATGTCTTATTTATATTTTGAATTTGGGCCAATTTAGTATTCGTATAAATAGTTTTTTGCTGATGACAAAAAAAAAAAAAAAAAAAAAAACAGTTGTTTGTTTTCAATTTTTATTTGAAGATAAATTGATTGGAAAGTTATTCTAGTGTTAATTTGTCAAGTGGAAAAAACTATTCTCAAAAAAAGAGTTAGAAATTTTGTGGATCTAAGCATTTAAATTTTATAAAATGCATATGTTATCAAATTTTTTTTTAACCATTAAATATTTCAACATGTTCTCGTATTGTTCTTTCCAGCGAAGAGAAACTTTAAACACACAAGTTTAATTTCACGGCAGGTTTGGTAAAAAAAAAAAAACATGTTTAAACTTAAAATACTGTATTATTAAATGAAAGTAATGAATATAAATGAATGCCATTTCAAATTTTAACAGATAGGCTGTTTAACACACATTCTCCACTTTTTTCAAATTTTATGTAAACAACAACAAAAAAAACTCATATAAAACTGACTTTAATATTCTGTAATTTTCATAAAGATTTTATAAATAAATGTCTCTTGATAAAAAAAAAAAAAAAAAAAAAAACTGGATTAGTAGAAAACATCATCAAAGGATAATGTGACTTTGCATGTGAGTTTCGCAAATACATTCTATTTTCTTCCCTTTTGTACTAAAGGTCAATTTACTAATATTATTTGATTTGATTCAAGATCAACATTGATTGATCAAAATGATTGAGATCAACATTTAGAGCAGGGGTAAACAAAAAAAATGTATTTTATCCAAAATTGGAGAATGTGATTTTTGCTCCTTCATCAATAACTTATCTATCTATCTATATAGACTCTATATATAAATGAAATGGGAAAATGTATGTATGTATGTATATGTTTTATAGAAATTCACAATTTTCAAAGAATCTATTTGAAATTAAGTACACATATAGTACATGGACGAGGAAGTAACGTAATAATAATCTGAATCTCTTAAATATTTTGGAAAATTAATTATAATCAAATTTCTTCAATATGGGAACACAAAATCGAGTTGGCTCGGAAATAAGAGAAGCAGTTAGTTGCTCTGTGAAACAGCTTTTTGATTATACGACTATGCACTCTAGGCGGGGCTAGGTAGTAGTTGAAAAACGAAGAGAGTACGCATAAGACTGTCCCTTCAAACAGTCATATTATTCAAGGTCCTTTCTTAACATTTTAACTCTTGCATTGAAAGAAATATCCTAAATTGGCGAAAAACTTGCACTCCGAAGGCGGGTTTTGCGACTAGTAACTATATAATTATATGTCAAAAGTAGTTGCGACAAGGAAAGTGAATCTGATAATAATAGGGAAAAAGAGTGAAAACTGGGAGGAGTGGACTTGCCTCCCTTGGATTACTCGTGATCATCAACCCCTAATATGTAGTAATTCATGCACTGCATTGTAAATAAATATGAATAGTATCATTATTGATTTTAATGATTTACTAATAATAATTACATAATAAGTTTTTTTTTTTTTTTGATCAGGCAAATAAAGCAATTTTAACTTGTTAGTGAAAGAAAGATGTTTTTCATTTGAAAAACTTTGATTTAAAACATTTGTTTCAATTAGTTAAGTAAATAGAAGAAATAACTTTGTAATTATTTATTACCTAAAGAATTTAATAAACAAAATTTGATCAGTGAAATGAAAATGAAAGAAAGGCTGATGAACCAGCAGAGTATAAATCTGCCCTCGTGTCTCTCCTCTGTCCCCCTCTGCCCTGAAACCTGCGATCGTTGACACTGGGACCCCCAAAATGACCAGATTGGTATTTTTACTAGCGGCTAGGTCACTCACTGCTTCCTCGAGAATATCGAATTCGATCTCTTCTCCTCTCTTCGATTTGCCTTGGCTAATTTTAGGCCTCGCCTTTGCCTAAACTTGCCTTGTTCCCTACGGGGAAAATATTTGCTTAAAAAGAGGATGGATTAATTATGCCAACGACCCTGCTGCTTGAACACAGAAATAGACGAGTCAAAAACAAAAAATTAAGTTTAAAATAAAAATAAACGACGAGTTATAGAAAATATAGCTGAATAAATAAATAATAATATTAGATGGAATGTTTTAAATGTAAATTATAGATGATGGTAAGAGAAGCAGATTTAAGAAAATGAGTGCCATAAAGTCTAACCATTCGAGGGCTCTTTTTTAAGATGAAAAATATTTGTTTTTTCTAAACTTATTTTAGTTGTAAAGATCTCACTTCTTATTCCAAGAATGATTTCATCCCGATAAAAATTAATTTAAATTAAATGTTTTTAAATGAAATTTAATTCTGTAGAATGTTTATAATCCGCCTCCTCTTCCTAGATAATGAAAATATAAATTTATATATGAGGGCGAAATATTGATAAATTCAGAAAAAAGTTACTTTTGATAGGTGATAAGGTGAATAAGTTTTTATTAGTAGATACTTATAATTTATTTCAATTTTATTATTTATATTTATTTAACAAGACTATGTTTTTTGCTGGTGAGGCCAAGCGCCCCATGGCACCCGGGGAATCGAACCCAGGATCTCCAGCCTTTTCTTTATATTTTCATTAGTTATTCGCTAAGACACCCTGCCTTAAGGTGTGGGATTATAAAATTCGCCATAATTAAATTTACTTAGGCAAAATATAGTTTTATTTAAGTTTAAACATATGTATAAACATAACATCTTGGGATCTAAAATTTTATTTAAATTCTATTGTCTAGGACTAAATAAGAAAGAAGTCTAAAAAGCCTTAAAAAAAAATAATATATATATATATATCAATAAAAATCTTTTTAAAATTTAAAATATGAATTATCGCGTCTACGTAGAAAAAAGACAAAATGCCACGAACCTAGAAAGTTGGTTTCCCTAATCAATTGCAATTCTTCCTTGTTAAACAATGCAATAAATTATTTGTATTTAATAATCAAGAAGTTTGAAACTTATGAAATATAGTGACATTATACAATTTTATTTAAAAAGCTAGTTAGTTGGTGTCCTTTTCTTTTTGGAATCAATTCCTTATTCAAATTTGTCGTTCTAAACAAATTTTTAAACATAGAAATTGAATCATCCTTTATTTACCATAATGCTAATTAAAAAATAAATATAAATAAAAAAAGATTTAGCGATAATGATGACGCATTCATTAAAAACTGAAAGTGGTCGGTAGGGAGACTTTTTGCATACAAATCAACGACCTGAATGAAAACCTTCCCAATTGAGGCACATAAAGTGGGTCAGTTTGTGGTCAGTGGCCTCCTGAGGGGGAAGGGTCGATAAAAAACAATCGACCCTCGACCCGAAGAGGAAAGAAAACGTGAAACGCTAAGGTCGTTTAAACTAAAAACGATAAAATGAGGGGGAAAAAAAGAATCCTTCCGTCTCTCGTTTCATTAGAATTTAGATATCAAAACAAAAACGATGTTTTGATTTTGTTAAAATGTGAGTAAAATCTTTATTACGAGAGTGAATTTTTATGTTTTAGTCATAAAAATAATGAACTGACCTTAATATTAAGAGTTAAATTACTCAGACTGTTCTTTGTAACTATGTTAAGTTTTTAAGATGTTTTAAATGGAACAAATAAATGAATTTCATCATACCCCCCCCCCCCCCCGTCGCGTAAAAAATAAAATTTGTTTAAAGAATTAATTTTAATTACAAAAAAAATGGAACTCTTTAAAAAAAATTTTTTAAAATCTTTTTGACATTTTAGGCCATTTTGATTTTATACATTATTTGGCATTTGGGGGAGGGGCAGAGGGGCTTTTGCCCCCCCCCCCCCCAAGAGTTCTGATTTTTTTAAATTTAATTTTTCTAAATGAAATATTTCAAAATATCGTATATCTACGTGTATATAAGCCGTGTATATAAATTTGCCCCCTCCAAGGAAAAATTGAAATGACCCCACTGACTCCCCTAGCTTTTTAGATGATCATTAGGGGTGTCCAAAGTTAAAAACTGAAAAAATTTGATTTTTCTAAACTTTTAGCCGTGTTTCACAAGACTAGATCACCTCAGATTGTACTGAAACTAGAATATTTCTATGTATTTTAAAAGGGGACGCCTTGAAAAAATATTGAAAACTCAAAATTAGAGCCGCTTCAGAGCAAATTTTCTATTAAAATTTATAAAACTAGGCCTGATGGGTCAAAACTGAATTCATTTTTTGAATCAAAAATAGCTCTTAATACTTTTGAAAATTCTTTTATATATTTTTTATGCGCCAGGGTCTCTGCGCCCCTTGACCCGCTGCGCCCCTCCCCCCCCCATTGCGGGGTCTGCAGGGGTGTTATTTACCCCCGAGGAATCAGCGTTTTGAACATCCCTGGTAGCTTTCGGTAGAGATCAATTAAAGACATATGTAAATATTCAAAACCTCTAAGTGGCCTCAGCAGCCGAGAGTGGAAATGAAAAAAAAGGAAAACAAAGAATTTTTGAGGATGGAAGTAAAAATATCGGAGGTGAATAACTATACCTCACATAGCTTTCTTTTATCTATTTAGATAATAGAAATAAAGGTTCTGTCACACCAGTTATTTTGTAAAGCCAGAAACTCAGAGACCTTCAGTAGAATTCTTCTGGAAATTAAATCGCGAGATTTATTTATTAGGAAATTTATATATTTAATTAAATTTATAATTCATTGATATCTATAAATAAAAGTTCAACAGCATTCTTTTATCGGCCCTGACCCAGATAATCCGCTCACTTGGCTGCACCAATTAAAACCACTTATCGAACAGCGGGAAAACTTATATAAATTTGTTAAGTATACTTAGTGAGACACAAGAGCGACATTTTTAAACCTGCATTTCATATTAACTCTCTATTAAGACCATAAAAAAAATAGTTATAATTTAATCGAGTAAGCTATTTCAGAATTAAACTCTACTCTACCAGAATCTATAATGAAATAGAAATGTCCATCTTTTGACGATTCTGTTTATAATATTTAGGCTTTTGAATATAAAAAAGATCAGAGCTTTTCATTTCTTGTAAGGATTAAATTGAAAATCTTGGTGAGAGCAGGTGTGGTTGATTTGAATTAGAATGGTGGAAGCCCCTTCACAATTGGAATGGGAATAAAATTTTTGGAATGAGCAGAGAGAACAGTTTTTATAATATGAGAAGGCGAATAGTAATATAATAAAGCAGCTAATCTTAAATTAAGATTTAAATTAAAATTGGGTGGCTGAATGGCTACAGGCCAGAGCCTGTAAAATAGATTTAAATTCCCCTTCTCGGATAAAAGTATCCAGTCTTATCAGAAACTGGGCAATGCCAAAAAACAGTTGCTCATAATAATATTTTTACGATAGAATTAAAATATTAGGTTTTTGACAATTCACTTCTGTTTTCCATGATCATAGATTCGTAAATTTTCGCTCTCACTCTCTCCCACTGCATTCGTATCCCTCTGTCTCTGTCGCACTCCCTGGCCGGTCGTTGGCCCTCCTACTCGGTAGTCGCTTGCAACTAGGTCAGTGATAGTTAAGCGAGAACTCAGATCTCCTCCCACCACCCACTCAACACGGAATGTAATCGATGCAATCATTCATTAGCTATTAATTGATATACTTCCTTCTTTTGACTTAGGGTCCTCCAAATTAAGAGCCGTAAACATATCACTTGTTCTAAATATAAAGATGGTACTATGGATATGAAATTTCTGTCAAATAATTTTATCTGATGTAAGCAAGATACAATTAGTATCTAAGGTACAGTACTAGAAAAATGAATGATATCAGAGGTATATGGGTTTGAGATGAGTACAAACATTTAGAGTAAATAAATGGTGAATGTGATATGAGATTATATGGGTTGATTTTTGCTCTAGGACAGGGGTTCTTAAACTTGTGTAGTTAGCGGACTCCCTATTGAAGATTTTTTTCTTCTCACGGACCCCTTTCTAACTGTAAGCATTTTATGTCACTCTTTAAGCTTGATTTTTGAATATGAAATAGATAAAAATTTGGTGTGACAGCAGACAACTTTCTCTTACCCTTCGGTAAGACACAGGCCACAGTTTAAGCACGCCTGCTCTCGAATATTTTCATTAAAATTTCAACCTTTTCTATCTCAAATTTTTGTAGTAACCTTATATCAAATAATGTTATATCTTCGTCAAAAAATTTGAAAATAGCTTACTGTATTTAAAAATTCGTTTAAATAAGCAATATAATAATACAAAAGCTAAATTTGTTATTTATTTTAAATAAAGTAAACTTATGCAAAATGTTTACTTAATGTAGTGAGTTTGGTTTAGGATAATATTTGTACAAAATTTGGCTCATGGTTGTCCATTTGTGCGACATCCTCTCATGAAATCCTGACATTATACTACATTTATTCGCCTCCTCCTATAATCTTATTATTATGAAATATTCCGGAGATCTTTCCCCAATGTTCTACAAACAAGTGGATTTATATTTTCTAAAGACTTCAATTTCTATTGGCAAGTGCCGGTGTGAGAAGCTTCTTCAGTAGGTGCGAAGAGATATGATTAAGTAATATTTTTAGTAGCAAGTTTGATGATTTTGCAAGCTGGTGCGTGAATAAATTTTTAAAACTCAACGGGGTAACAGTAATTAAGAAACCAACTAATTTAGATTAAAGATTGTAAAATAAAATTTTAATAAATTTTAATGAAAAGATAGAAATTTGAAAAATCATTTGGGTTACGTTACATTTTCTGCGATACATCATCATTTTTGATAACACACTGTATATAGACTTATGTTCAGCAAATAGGAATTAAATTAATCTTAAATAACAACTCCCCCTTGTGTTAGAGGTTAAATTTTAACAACTTTAAAACTCAAGGGTGCGAGTTTCGGAAGTCCGATGAAAATTTTATTTAAATTAATTGGATATCTGTTGGTAGGCTATAAATAAATATGTCTGCATTACATGCAACTTAATTAATATAATTATAAGTATCGGCTACGGAAATTCTACATTGGCACTAATTAATTAACCGGAAGTCGCAGTTGATTTAGAGTTTAGCTAAAAATATCAAAATATCTAATAAATCAAAAAGATGAAGACAAAACAAATTTGTTTTCATCCCTTTTTTTTAATTAAAAGTTGATAAATTTGTTTACTACAGTAGGAATAATAAATTTATATAGTGAATGAAGTTTAGTTTATAATCCTGAGTTGAAGGGAACCTAATTCGATACTACCTTTTTCAAAAATTTATTCAACTCAACATGGGCGTAGCAGACATCTAGTTAGAGGGGGGGGGCAACAACTCTTAGGGCGAAGGGAGGGTATGCAATTAATAAATACATTAACCCATATCAAGCCACTGGTGCGTTTTCGAACCAGTACCTAAAAAAAATTTTTCTCAGTAAGTATCTAAATGTTTTCGTTAATTATTTTTTTATAGATTCTTTATGATATATTCTTGCCTACTATCGCGAGAAAATGATTAATTTTACAGTCTTTACATATTAAATAATTATTTAAATTCGAAGAGTCAAAAAACACCAAACTTCAAAATTAAATATTTTGTATTAAAAATTTTTTTTTCTTTTTTATTCTTTATA
Source organism: Euborellia annulipes (assembly GCA_023213315.1). NCBI lineage: Eukaryota > Metazoa > Arthropoda > Insecta > Dermaptera > Anisolabididae > Euborellia > Euborellia annulipes. The sequence goes on along the minus strand of JAKCPI010029060.1, from coordinate 615 downwards.
AATTAGATTACTAATAAGATTACTTTACTTAGCTAAACGATACATAATTTTTTTTTTTCATTACTATAGACGATATTCAATGATAAATTAGAGTGGTGCGTTTTCGCACCAGTGGTAAGAACCCTCAACTTTTTTCCATATATTATCTGAATATTTTTTTCTTTCTTTTTAAATTTTTTTATTTTAAGGGCATTTTTGGCATATTTAGGCTATTTAGAACCCGTCCCTATTTATTCCAATTGATTGGCAAATCGAAATAAATTTTTGTTACATGCATCATCCCGTCCCCTTGATCCCTACTACCTATGGTTATTGTTTATATATGGGTTATTACATTAGTCCGATTGAATGACAATACTGTTGTAACTGTATGTAGTAATGGCTACAATAATGAGCCCCTAAATACTGTAAAGAGATATTATATGTTGGGACATCGAAATATCTCAACCTAATGTTATTTCAAAATATAATTTAGGAATGGAAAGGGTGGATTTACATGATAATGGGGTTGAGAATTACCGATGAAGAATATTCATTGGCGTAACTAGGAGTGGTAACCTCCCGGGGGGGGGGGGGGCAGAAAGCTCCCCGACCCAACAGAAATTGAGTCAATAT
>JAKCPI010029059.1:0-82709 GCA_023213315.1 Euborellia annulipes | reverse complement strand
TTTAAATAAATTGCAAAATACGAGGCGATCGATTTCATTATTACTTTCTCTCATGGGCGTACCCAGCGAGGGGCAGAGGGGGGCAGCTGCCTCCCCCCCCCCCCCCCCCCTAGAAGCAAGAAAAAAAAAATTAAATGTTTATAAAGTGATGAAACGAAACAAAATTAGGTAGGGCGATAGCGACGGGGACTCGTTAGGACTCGAGGGTTTTTATGTCTTTAATTCGAAGGCTTTTCCCCTCTATATAAAAAAAAACTATGTCAAAATCAAAAAATTGATCTGCCCCCCCTCTAGATTTGATCCTGGGTACGCCCTTGCTTTCTCTTACTATACATGAAATATAAAGAGAGAGAAAGTATTGCGATCATGTCAAAAATTCGATGTCGAGATTTTAAATGGATATACATGTTTTGAGTCCAAAAAAGTAGGTCCCGCAAATTGGTATGTTTGTGTGTAACGATTTTTAAGATGAAGTACATCAACTACCGGTTTGAAATTTTATATTTAAGTTAGGTACCTTTCCGGACACTCAAAATAACCTTTTGAACAAAATCAGCCAAAAAGTACTAGTACTTTATTGATGTACTTTTTCAGTTTTTTTCGATTTTCTCAAAATGTGCAAAAACGATTTTGACGAAAATTCAAAAATCAGTTATTTTTTACATGCTCTTTAAAATGTATATTCTCACTTTGTCCTTGAAATCTTTTGAAGCACACTTTACTCTTGTACTTTATAGGAAAGATTTCAGATTTTTCAAATTCACTTTTCGGCTCTTCCTTCCATAGAGCCAATGTTAAATCCCCCATGCCAACCATTTTTCCTACGTATCTTTCCTGTGAAGTACAAGAGTGAAGTGTGCTTTAAACAATTTTGAGAGCAAAATGAGAATATACATTTGAAAAAGCATCTAAAAAATAATTGATTTTTGAATTTTAATCAAAATCGGGGGTGTCTAATTTAAATCTAAAATTTCGGCCTCATAGCTCAATTCCTTCATGCTTAAAATATTATACTCATAATTATAAATAAATAAATAAGTTGAGATGTAAATTGTGGCTGTGTATGTTGATTAGATATGGAAGCAGAGGCAGCCAAGAAAGAAAATTCTCTGAATGCTTAACCAATCAGCCGGAGACTTTTCGGTCTATTTATTATAAACCATCTTCCAATTAATGGACTGAAGATGCTTTATAATAAATAGACCGAAACGTCTCCGGCTGATTGGTTAAGCATTCAGAGAATTTTCTTTCTTGGCTGCCTCTGCTTCCCTATCTCCTCTAATAAATAAATAATTTTATTTAACAGTAAAGAATGTATTATTTATTATACCTTATCAAAACAGCAGAGATTAAGTTTTCCAGCAACATTAATTGTAGGAGGTGAAACACAAGAAATTCCTCGATTTTTCAATCGGTTTTGAGAGATGGTAGTGGCAACAGTGAGAGCAGCAGGAAGAGCAGGTGGAACCACAATAGTGATTAGATCTAGAGCTCGAAGCAGAATCGTGCCCCAAGTTGACTGAGAAAATAAAAATAAATATAACAAGTGAAGTGAAGAGGTGAAATTTGATAATACAACAGAAATTTTTATAAAAATTTTTAATTTTTACTTAAACCAAAAATAAATATTTTCCTCATAAATTTTACTTTTTGATATATACTGTATATATATATATATATATAAATGATACAGTAGTTGTTTTTAGCTGGGAATCGTTTATTCTCCTTATCGTCCTCATATATATAATGATACTAGTGTATTCTTACTTTGACAATCAATGAAAGGTGGTATGTACTATGGTATAATTATTAAAAATATAAATAACTTTCAATAATATATTTATTTTAGTTTTCAGATGCGAAATCTCTGTTTCGGTCACCAGAAAAGCCACCCATTCATTATTCGATTGTCTAAGAAAGAATACACTAGTATTTTATATACATATAATTTCTCAAAAAATTACATATACATAAAAAAATTAAATATATATACATACCCAAATAACAGACCTAGAAAGGAGATGATTCTACATGAAGAAATAAGACTTTTTTTCTATAAACTTAATATGCCCAGACGCTTCGTTTTCCAAGGGGTCAAAGTTGAATTTTTTTTTTTTTTTTTTGCTAATATCTCGATAACCATTTGAGATACAATGTTTAGCATGTTTTACTTTACACATAAAATAAGCGGAATAATGAATATAAATCGTGTACAGAAGCTAAACATTGTATCTCAAACGGTTCTCGAGATATTAGCAAAAAAAAAAAATTCAACTTTGACTCCCTGTATCTTGAAAACGAAGCGTCTGGGCATGTTAAGTTTATAGGAAAAAAAAAGTCTTATTTTTTCATGTAGAATCATCTCCTTTTCTAGGTACCTGTTATTTCCGGGCACCCTGTATATGTATATATATATAAAAATAACAAAGCAAAGATAAGTTTTCTCGGGTTAAGTCGCGTGGGGTGTTGAGATTTACTCGACGTTTCGACTCCTTTTGGAGCCATTTTCAAGAGTATGGGATCCAAAGTCAACACAAACCCGATTACACACAACCAACCACTGTCCATTTCTCAGAGGCAAACCCAAACCTCTGAGGCATTCACCAATACACCGACTTGGGGAGTAGGCAGATTGAGGCCCCGTAGTCAATCTAAACCGAACACAATTACACACACCCAACCTTCCTCCAGCTCTCAGAGACCAATCCACGCCTCTGAGTCATCCACCAAATTGACCTGGGGACCAGGAAGACTGCGACCCCGTAAACAACCCCCTCCACCATTACCTCCTAACTTCCCTCTCTCTTGAAAATGGCTCCAAAAGGAGAGCCGAAACGTCGAGTAAATCTCAGCACCCCACGCGACTTAACCCGAGAAAACTTATCTTTGCATATATCCGGTCGCGGAAACCTTCCAGAACATATATATATATATATATATATATAACAGTTTTGAACTGATTCCACCACTTTTACTTCTTGAGTTTTAATATACTCTCAATAACTAAATACAATATATCTGGTTTGACAACACAACTTCAGATTTTTTTCTAGAACTAAGCATTAGTTAGCGGTACAAAACAGAATAAATATATTTAATCCGCTTGATATAGAAGGGACTGTAGTTAAATATGTTGATTAGGACATGCTTCACCAATAAAATCCCAAATCTAATGGTTTTGCCTGGGTACTCTCATATGATGTACTTTCAACTGATAATGATCCAATAAATTTAGAACATTGTTAGATTTGGGTGTTTTTCTGGTGAAGAGCCTGCCCCCTCGTGGGTGCTGCTTCCTGTCCTAATAACATAAAAATATTTTAATCAGTTGTGTCATTTTTTTTAAAGATGAAAAATATCAAAATTTTTTAAGATTATTTTATATGATTTGTAGAAAAATAAGGTTTAAATATATTTTTGGAAAACTTTTATTCATGAAGAAGAGAGAAGATTAATACGTTTGTATTAATTTTTCTTGGTTGGAAAACTCAATTTTAGATAAAAATTTATCACAAAGAGCTACTATCATCAGGAAAAACTAATCCTTATTTTATTTAGATGATAAATATCTTTCGTATTTATGACGATTTGTAAAACATGTGCACAGTGAGTGCCAAAATTTTGCTTGGGACTTAACTTTGGCACTCTCTGTACTGAAAATAAAAATCAAAATATTTACGTAATATAAGGACCCTGTTACGCATTAGTGTGTCAAGCGCCACCTACCGAGTTTTGAAAAAATTAACATTAAAGTTTTTTGTTTTCATTGGATTATATATAATTTTTTTTGTCAATTGTGCAAGTAACATTAAATATAAATTTTTTTAGGACATATTTCATAAAAAATACTATTAATTATAGCATTTGAAACAATATTCCGTGCTTAACTCAATTTTGAATTTTTTGGCGCTTGACACACTAATACATAACAGGGTCCATATATATATGTGTGTATTATCTTTTTGTGACTAATCCTGATTATCTTGATGAGTTTTAATTCTATTTTAAAAATAAGAAGTTTTTGTTTCTTATCTTATTAGATAGCAGCATTTGAAAAGGGTCAATGATATTTTTAACTTACCCCTTTTTCCAAATATCTATAAATGGTATAGCTCATGCCAAAACAGGATATAATAAATAACACAGCAACAAAACGCATTGAATCCTTATAGAATCGAAAATTGAATGGCCGAGGAAATAAAATCGATCTGATAAGTTCACCTTTGGTTGTTGAAAAACCAGTTCGAGCAACAACAGCGAGGACCTAGAAAAGGAAAAAAAATCAATATAATGTATATTATTATCTTTCCTTATTTTAAAAATCTGGTGTGATTTTTGTGTCGAGATATATTTAGTTTCCCATAGCACCTTAGTTCCAAACTTGAGTTATAAATGTTGTCTGCTTAAATAATCAATAGTTATTTGTTAAAATTTTAATCTCATAATTGGATATTTTATACACAATAGAGAATCCTAAATAAATACAAAATTTCATAAGTATTTGAAAACTTTTTTTTTTAATGTGTTAAGTTTCACAGGTTACCCCCTTTTGAATGCAAATTCTCATAGTGATTCTCATAGTGAGTGAAAATATGTTCTATGGAAAGAAGAGCCGGAAAATGAATTTGAAAAATCTGAAATATTACATCAGTAAAGTGTGCTTCAAACAATTTTGAGGGCGAAATGAGAATATACATTTTAAAGAGAATCTAAAAAATAATTGATTTTTGAATTTTAATCAAAAGCGTTAGAGCCGATTTTGGGAAATTCGAAAAAAAACTGAAAAACTACTTCAGTAAAGTACTAGTACTTTTTAGTCAATTTTGTTCAAAAGCTTATTTTGACTGTCCGGGAGGGTACCTAATTTAAATATAAAATTTCAATCTCGTTACACACAGACAGACAGACAAATTTGCGGGACCCCCTTTTTTGGACTCAGGGGACCTCAAAACGTATATATCCATCAAAATCTCGACATCGAATTTTTGACATGATCGCAATATTTTCTCTATATATATATAACATATATAGGTACAGTGAGGGACAATATTAAGTCCCACCCAAGCGTTTTCTACTTGTGATTATTTCATTGTTTTTAAAAAAATATTATATATTTTTTAATGGAAACTTTCATGGTTCAAACCTAGAAAATTTCCAATAAAGATTTTCATTCTCTTTTATAAAAACAATGAAATAATCACAAGTACAAAACGCCTGGGTGGAACTTGATATTGTCCCTCACTGTACAATAAAGTAATAATTATAATAAACAATTATTTACCTTATTATTACCATAATATCTTGTTTGAATAAGTTGAGTGCCAGCAAAAAGGGTACTTCGTTTATGAGAAGCCGTTTTATATATTTCTGATGAATAATGAATGGGAGTTTTTGTAACCGGAACACTTTCTCCTAAATGAATAAAAAACTCTTTTAGTAAATATATCTTATTAATTAAAGCTATTTATAATTTTTACCTGTGAGCATACTTTCGTTTACAATACAATTGCCTGAAAGAAGTATGGCATCACAAGGCAAAATACAACCATCACTTGGTATCGAAATCACATCACCGGGTACGAGATTCTGACTCAAAATTTCTTCATCATCTAAAAAATTATAATTATAACAATTTGTAATGTGGCTGTTATATTTCAACAATAAGTAATGGAGCGGTTTCATTTCGTAGAGGCTTATTTCCTGGCTGCCTGCTTTATCACTTATTGTTGAAATTATATTTATATTAAAAAAAAAAATAAATGAAAATTTTGTTTTTAACATACCTTCTTGTGGACGACACACTTTTATTTTTAATGAATTGGAATTCATAACTAATTCTCTTAAATGGTTACTTTGCTAAAACAATAATTGTATTTTATTATTTAAGAGATATTTTTCGGAGGAAATAAAAAGAATAGCAGCTATTGATTATTTCATTTATTAAGACCCACTAGGCTGACGTTTCAGTCTTGATTAAGACCATCTTCAGAGCTTGTGTGTCAATATAGGCACGTAAATAAATATTCAATCATAGTTTAATATAATCAAGGTATTTATAATAATTTTTTATAAGTTCATATTAAACTATATGATTGAATATTTATTTACCTACCTATAGAGACAGCTTACAAGCTCTGAAGATGGTTTTTATCAAGACCGAAACGTCGGCCTAGTGTGCCTTAATAAATGAAATAATCAATAGCTGCTATTCTTTTTATTTCCTCATCAACTATTCTAGCTATAAAATCTGTATCTTTCGGCATCTTTTTCTTGGAAAAGTTTTTAAAAAATTCATATTTAAAATAAATAATTCGCAAGCTTTAATAATTAAATTTGAACTATTGAGGTGATGGATAAAAATTTTTAAAAATAAATTTTTTTGTGATTATTATGTAATTTATGGAGATATCAGCCAAATTGGAATGCTCTAGATTCAATAAAACTCCCAAAATAAGACGTTTCGGCCTGAATATATTTGGCCATCTTCAATTATTAGAAATTATAATACAACCAATTTGGGTGATATCTTCATCTCCTCATTATAATCACTTTAAAGCCACAACTTCAAGCAATTATTATATATCGGAAATAGAATCTAATGGAGTTTTAAAGTAAATCTCAATTCTTAAAAAAAAAAAATGTGATTTCATGACAATTTGGAATTCGCTGCGGTTGCAGCTGGCCTTGGGGATATGTTTACGATAAAATTCTTGATTAAAAAGCGTTTATGAAAGGAAATATGAGTAACTCTATTTGATAATTTTAAATTTCCTGTTTGTCATAGAATTAGGGGTTTATCATGTTTTGAATTATTTGACTTTCCTTTATTAGTTATTATTATTTAATATAGAAAATATATAAAATAAAATTTAAAATTAATACCTTTCTGGTTTGTCGTACTGAAGTTATGACAGAAAGTAACGATAGAAGAAAAACACAGAAAGCATAATAATAATAATCATCCAAAGACCAAAGTAATATACTGGCCATTTGGAATAAATAAAACGGATTTAAGGCTTCTTCAAAAGCAAGACTAATATATCCTCGTACTGGAATTATAATTTCATTATGATCAAAGAGAATAAGCCTGTAAGAATAAAAAAAAATTAAATACTTAGGATTTAATCTAATTAAGATCATGAAAACTTACATATTTTCTTCTTCTTCTTTGGTTAATCCTTGAGTATTATCAAGAAGTTTATTTAAACTTTGTTTGTCATCGTCAAGGCCAAAAAGTCTTACAAAAATTTCTTGTTCCGAATCCCAAATATATTTGAGATGTTTATGATAAAAAAAACGAATCCAATTTTTGTCTTTTGTTTGAGGAAAGTATATTAATCGTTTATAAATATGAGAGAATGAATAAGTATTATTAGAATCCTAAAAAAAAAAAATTATTATTAAAATATTGAAAATTGAAATTTTTTTTTTTTTTTAATTACCTTAATAAGTACTGAATGCGCATTTTTTAAAGAAGATGATTTATATTTGACGATGGGTATTAATGAAGGGTACCAATAAATAATGACATATGGGAAACCAAGAAAGAGTAATGAGGAAATATGAAAGATAACCGTTTTAAAATAATCTGTTACATATCCGTAACAATACAAATTTTCCTCACATTCTATAATTTGCACATAATTATCTGGAAGTTGTTCATAATCTCGTCGATGTCGAATTGAAGGCATTTTTTTAATTCTAATAAGAAAAAGGGAAATGATTCCCTTCTTTCTCCTAATATCAACTCATTTTATGTACAATAGTGAAGTGATTTAATGTTACTAAAGAATAATTTGGAATTTTAGTCAGATAAATGAAGTGATAAGAGACATATTTATCTATAAACATTTAAATGTTTGCTAAAATGAGATATAAATGTCAAAATTGAATTTCTGTGGTTGAAAGACGTAAAGTGAAATTAGCTACGAACTGGCTACGAATCTACAAATAACGTTAAGTTAGTTATAATTACTATCGAAATACCAGGAAATACCATACCCCAAAATATTAAAATTAATTAAAAATAAGTTAACCAACAAAAATATTTATTCTTTAAAATTGAAATTTATATTTATAAAATGAAAAATAAATGAAAAAATTTGAATATTCTGAAATTTTTTTTTTTTTTTTTAATTTGTAATTAAAAATAAATTAATTAATCAAAAAGAAAAAATAAAAAAATTAAAGTAATTAAAACCTGACTTAAATAATTTTTAATAAATAAGATAAAATAAATAAAAATATATAGAATTCTAGGGCCTGATAAAATTCAATTCGATTTTTAGTAATTTTAATTTTATTAAGTTGTCAGTAAATGCTTTTGAAGAACCCTAGCGGTTATAATGCTAGTTAACTCTCTTTACAACGTGGTTCCATAGGGATAAGCCATCGCATTATTTTTTTATCTGTAAACATCTATTTTCAAAATAGAGAAAATCAAATTTAATCATGTCGGAAACACTGCAGCTTAGAGGTACTTTACGTGGGCATAATGGGTGGGTCACCCAAATTGCCACAAATCCGAAATTTCCTGATATGATTTTATCGAGCTCGCGAGACAAAACATTGATCATCTGGAGCCTAACCCGAGACGAAACCAACTATGGAATTCCAAGGAAGCGTCTTTATGGTCACTCACATTTTATTTCTGATGTGGTCCTTTCATCCGATGGTAATTATGCCCTTTCTGGATCCTGGGATAAAACTCTACGCCTCTGGGATCTCGTAACTGGACGAACCACTCGACGCTTCGAGGGACACACAAAAGATGTTCTCAGCGTTGCTTTCTCCGTTGATAATCGTCAGATCGTATCTGGAAGCCGAGATAAATCAATCAAGTTATGGAACACTTTGGCTGAATGCAAGTACACCATTCAAGATGATATCCATACCGATTGGGTATCTTGCGTTCGCTTCTCACCCAACCATTCCAACCCTATCATCGTGTCAGCCGGTTGGGATCGCGTCGTTAAGGTATGGAATTTGGCCAACTGCAGACTCAAGATTAATCATCTTGGCCATACCGGCTATCTTAATACCGTAACTGTTTCTCCTGACGGCTCCCTTTGCGCTTCTGGAGGCAAAGATTGCAAAGCCATGCTTTGGGATCTTAATGACGGTAAACATCTGCACACTCTTGATCATAACGATATCATCAGCGCCTTGTGCTTTTCTCCAAATCGTTATTGGCTGTGTGCTGCTTTTGGACCTTCTATCAAGATTTGGGACCTGGAAAGCAAAGATATGGTTGAAGAACTTCGTCCAGACATTGTCTCCCAAACCTCGAAAACCGAGGCACCTCAATGTCTCTCCCTCGCCTGGTCTACTGATGGTCAAACTCTCTTTGCTGGCTATTCGGATAATCTTATTCGAGTATGGCAAGTGTCAGTTTCTTCACGTTAATTCTTTAATAAATAATTTCTGGGTCATGTTTTTTTATTTAAAAAAATATATAAGACTATATATAATGGATGATTTTTTCCAACTAATAAAGATCCATTAATTTCAAAAAAAAATGTTTTTTTTCACCCTAAATTAATCCTTTCCACTTTTCTCAATCGCTCTATATTAATAAGATTATGAAATAATCTAATTGTTCGAAAAATTTATAAGACGTGAACAAATATATCACAAATTCATTACAAAATAGATAATAGGCCTATACATCTCATTTTGATGTTAATATATATATATATTCACGATTAATTTTCATGTATATATATCATATAATTGTGCGCAAAAGTGATATCTTTGTTTATTTCAATTAAAACTTGTTTTTACTTTAAAATAATAACCAAATTTCTACAATTTTTTAAAGATATTTTTCAAAATTTAATTTAGTATGGAAGAATTCCATATAGTAGTGAGAATTTCATAATTTTCAAAATAATAATAGAGAATGTTAATTTTTTTGAAAATCTTTGATAAGATTAACTCTTGATAATCAGACACTCGACCACACCAAGAAAAACTCACATTCCCCATTTAAATTTAATGATAGTTTTGTCATTTAGCCACTTCTACTAGGAGGCAGATCCCTGATTCTACTTCTGTAATCAGCACATATTTCAGATTTATGATTTATGTAAAAAATTGTTAAAAATTAGAAAATACATCTATTTGAATCAAGTAATATTCGAAGTCTCGTCTGGCAATGATACATTTTTCTAGCTAAAATATGATAATGTAAGAAGAGTGGCTCGTGGGTCCACTAGATCTGGGTTTTTGAATATTATCTACATAATAGTTAAAATTTAGTATGAATGCGCCATAAAAGACCTGACCTCTGGATATTATTATGAAGGTTTTCATTTTATTAGTGAATTAAAAAGACCAGTGATTCCCAAAGAGGTCTTTATACGATCTACAAGAAGTCCATGCGAGTGAAAAAAAGAATTGAGGGTCTGTGAGATGAAAACGAGGATCCACGCTAGTTTCCAATCTTCAAATTAAAAAAAGAAACAAACGACATCATTAACTGAGGAGATTTAAGATTAAACCTCACTAAATTGAAATCAAATATTGAAAATTTATTATCAAAGCACCAGGTTCATTCCTTCTACTAAAAAGCGGTAACTAAATTTCGGGTTCATTAATATATATATATATATATAAATTAATGTGAGTTTTTTTTCTTCTACACCTCATTAGATTTAAACATCAGTCAAAACAAACATTTAAATTTTCAAAAATGATAAGCAGGGGTCTAAAACCCAAATCCGAAAAATATAAGTGTTCTACGAAACAAAAGAGTTTGGAGACGTCTGAAATAGACCAAAAATACTATAAAATAAATATGCTGGTAATATGCTAATTATATAAACATATATTTTAAAAAGAGAAGAATTGGATTAAAGAAAATGAAACAAATATTTTCAAAGCCGAAGGGGAGTTGTTAATATTACTGCTGACGGAACAGACCAAGTACGGGTGCAGCAAATGAAGAAAGCCTTTGGATGCCAAATGCCGAAAAGGAGACGTTTCGGACAAAATTTATTTGTCCATCCTCAGTGCACATGTAAATTTGTATAATTAAATATTTATTAATTCATAATAATATTGAGAGGATGGCAGCCATGAGAAGAAGAAGGATGGCAGACAAAAATTTAATCAATTTTTATTTAATTTTATTACGATTCCCGACGTTTCGGACGCATATCGCGCCCTTCCTCAGGACAATCGATAATCGATAAAAATTGATTACATTTTTGTCTGATTTCTTTCCTGACTGCCATCTTACTCATATCTTTTATTAATTCATATACCCGAAAAAGTAAGAGTGTGCCGCCAGGGGTTGAACCACGGATCCACCAATTTGCACTCAGTGTGCCCTTACCACTAGACCACAGCACGGCATCGGGTATATGAACTCAGAAAGCAATTTTAGTCATCAGAAGAAATGGACCCAAATTCGGCGCCACAAATTTCTCCGTCCACAAGGTGCAATCTAGTTAGAATAATTGAGAAGACCTCAAATTTTATTAAATAATAAATAAGAAAATACATATACAATATTATATACATCGCGTAAGTGAGCCGCGAGGGAAATTGATATAATTTATTAATTCATATACCCGAAAAAATAAGGGTGTGCCGCCGGGAGTTGAACCACGGATCCACCAATTTGCCCTTATCAGTAGAACACTAGCACATACGAGATGTATATAATATCTCAAATATGATAGATGTAATTTCTTATTTATCATGTATATTTGCTTAAAACTGCTAATATAACATTTGTAGATTGTTTTTCCAACCAACACAGACGAAAAAAACTGCAATCAAAAAAGAAAAGAAGAAAATTTTCTCTCAGGAAAAATATTACATACTCAATATAGAAGAATTATTATTGCCTTTAGTTTTTGGCCACTAGCACACGAATAGAGTGAAGAGATGGAAATTCAAGGATACGGCTTCTGTTTCAATGATGGGAGATGCGTGTCTCAGTATAAAAGCATTAATAAATAATTAGTTTTTTAGTTGTATCTATTTGATCCAATATATATTTTACAATTAAACACAAATAATTTAGTGGTGCAAAAAGTATATAAATAAATATATCAAACAATAAGTTTTGAAACCAACTCGATTTTGTATTTATAAATCATTTTACTATAATTACTAATTCACCCTAATTATTATTACAAAAAAAAGCATATTTAAGATTAGACCTATGATCACGCTGTGTCAAAAAAGAATTTTTTTATTCACTCCATATTTAACCAAAATGATTAGTGTAACAAGACTACCTTAAAAAAGAAGCATTTTTTGTTTTTGTTTTTTTGTTTTTAGAGTGTAACAACAAACTTGAATCTTAGGGCAATTAAGGCATGTAAAAAATATGTTCAATTCAAAAATATATCAACATTCAAGACATTATATGAGGACTAGTTATTTTTTTTTTTTGTTTCTTTTTGTTTTTTTAGAAGTGATAAAACTGTTTGTTTCAAGGATTTAATTTGGTCTGCAAAGTCACCAAGAAGCAACTAAGATATACTACATTTGAATTCCTGACAATAACTTTAACAGCATTTTAATATGTGCTTATTGAGGGGTAAATTAAAAAAAAATGATATATAGATTATATATATAAATATATGGTGGGAATTTATTATAAATAAAAAATGCTGTTATTGAAATATGCCAGGAAATCATTATTACAAACATCTATAATAATTAACCATTTCACCTTAGTATTACAAATAAAATTATTTTCATATATCTTTTATATATATATATATATATATTTATATATATATCTGGTGTATATATATATATATATATCTTAACTTTGGCAGGAAAGATATATTTTCTCTATAAAATACTAAATTCTTTCATTTAGCTGTTTCTTAAAAGCTTTTACATAATTTAATATATGCTTAAATCTAAAATATATTAAGTTATTTAAAAAGGAAATCAAGTGCTTTTTTTTTTTTTAAGTAACAGACCCTTCATTTAAAAAAAAAATTTATGAACAATAAAAAAATTTTTGAGCTTTTTTTCTAAGTTTGTGAAAAAAGAAATAAAAAAAAATATATAAATATTTTTTTTTTTTGCTAAAGGGTCGATTTTTGAAATAAAATACACGACTTTAATATAATTTACGCTTATCTTAAAATATCAAGGGCTTTTATATATTTATTTATATATATTTTTACTTATATGTATATATATATGTTATTTATTTTATTTATTTATTTATATATACACATAATAAATTGGTCTATATTCAATAAAAATATTCTAATATATTTAAAGAAATTGATATATATATCCCTTTAATATTTTAAAATATCACTATGCCTCCGAAAGATAATTATTGTTAAATAAAATATTAATATAATTATTCTATAAATTATTATACATAATAGTAAGTAAAAGATGGAGACATGCGATAAGTTTAACCATGTTTCAGTCCGATCCAAGTCTATATCAGGGGCAGTAAAATAGATTTTCAAGTCTATCAATAGAAAAATTAGAGTGAGGAAGACCAATCTATATATATTTTATTCTCAATCTTGTAAAGATCGAAAGAATTTTTAAATAGGTATGAAAAGATTACACTTAAAAAATTATTTCTCTTAATATATATATATATATATATATAGTTATGTTTTCATGTCTCACTTATAGTGAGAAATTGCACTGCACATGCTCCGCTTTAGGGCGATTAATGTTCAGCGGATTTTTTTAATCCGGCTTATCCGTCAAGCACCACAATACACTCACTGTCTTGTATTTAACAGCAGCGATATTCAAATTGCTCTGAGGAACACCGGAGTTCCGTAGAAAAATAACAAATAAATATTTTCTAAGTAATAGCAGAAAAAAAATACAATCTAATATTTAATGAAATCATAATACATATACAAATTAAACACTAGGTTATTTGTTTAATAATTAAAAAATAAACACTTAATTTTTTAATTAATAAACCCTTTGAAACAAATAACTTAGCGCTTAATTTGTATATTTAACTTTAATTTACAACAAGATCCAACGGTCGAAAGTTGAAATCTTTAAAAATTTAGATATAATAAATAAAAAGATAGATCAGGTAAAGAAAGTTTAGGGATATTCTAAGACAGGGATGTCCAGACCGTGGGCATCATGTGGTCCAATTGTACTTATTAAACATTTTTATATCTATGTATATTGTTAAGAGTGTATACAATTTCCATATAATGTTTATATTTGACAGAGCTGTATAGCTGATAATATGTTTAATGTTTCTGGATTTCTCCAATGAGCAGGCAGCTAGTAGTGTTTTCAATTTATATTTATTAATTAATGTGTCAAGGCCGACGTTTCGGTCGCATATAAGACCTCAGAATCGGCCCAGGCACATTAATTAATAAATATAAATTGAAAACACTACTAGCTGCTTGCTCAGTGGAGAAATCCAGAAATCTTTAAACTAAAATTATCTATTTTGCTATGACAACAGACATATACCCGAAAAAATATTTTATTTGGCTCAGGGAATTTTATTGGTCAGAGTTGGACATCGCTGTTCCAAAGAGTACAAAACATTAGTTAAATTAGCTGTAATATTATACTGGAAAATGTATTGTTTTGAATATTTGTGCCTGTCATTCAAAAAAAATAACTTAAGATGCGCGTCTCGAAATTAAAAGTTCATTTTTATAAGCCATTTCATACCAAATGTGTCACGTTCGACCATTTCTAAAAATTTATAGAAAGTTCCATTCAGAAAAATGAACAAAAAAATGCCATAACTTAGTTCATGAAACCAAAAATAATTCTTTTTTTTTTTTATATTTCAGCAAGTCAAAGTTGCCATTTTCTTTTTGCGAAGCACGTAAGCCACTTTGGATTGCTTTTCATCCAGGGCTTCCAAGATTACTTGACATATGTAGCTAGCTGTACATTTGCACAATTAAGTTTCGGACCTTAATGAAAAATTTCAACAAAATCGGTAACTTTTTCTGAATTTGCCACACTTGATATGAATGACAGCCACAATATGTGTGCATTTTGTATAATAAAATATTTATAATTCCAATGTTTTGTATTTGGTTTAATTATCCTTAAACTTAGAAACATTACCATAATATTAAATAAGCAACTAAATAGTAATAATAAAAAGAAATCAAAACTTTAAAGATTACAGAAGATTTTTAACTAACAATTCGTCGAGATCTTCACAAATCACTGAGTGACTTTGGTTCAAAAAATGGATACGGCTCAACTTTTTAAACAAGCTAAATTTAATATTTAAAAATTTAATATCTAGTTATTTAATAAATATTAAATTTTAAAATAAAAGATAAAAATTAGTATAGACTTATTAATAAGCATGACAAACAGTATAGCGAAATTACTTTAGATTTAACAGTAGTATTAAAATCAATCCATAAAAATGAAAATTTCAATTTGAAAGTATATCAATAATAATATTATATTTTAATTCAATTTTAAGCTTTTAATAGATTTTTTTAAATAATGAAGAAGCCTTTGTAATATTAAAAAAAATTATATATTTTTATAAAATTTCTATTAGAATATGTACCTTGATACATGTAAAGATTTGTTGCCACCGAATAAATAAGTTTGGGCGAAAATATTTCAAAAATTAAGGCTTCTTCATCTGAGTAAAATTTTTTGAATTGTACTTAGTTCCAAGAATAGCCCATAAACTGAGTCCAACGCCTTAAACATTTTCATGAATAGTTAACTAACTAGCAAAAGGATCTCTTTGGTTAACATTAAATTGATGGTTAGTAAGTTAACTATAGATGAAAAGTTGACTTTTTTTATATATCTACTTCTCTCCAAAGGCATTAAATAAATAGACGACTTAGAAGATCATGCAGGTTTATTCTCTAAACAAAAATGTTAATTTTTAACATCTGAAATCAGCGTTAATTCATTATAACACCTCAAATTGCTATTCTGTAAGCAAAAACACCAAAGCGTTAACATTTAGTCAAATCAATAGTGTTTTATTAATATGTGTATATTTTTTTTATATATTATATCCTTTATAATGTACCTTGTCTTTATACTAGCAATTTTGGTAGACGTGTTTTTATAAACTTTAATATTATTATATAAATGTCTTTTTATGTATTGTGTTATTTATATGTATATTTTGTAAAACATTGTATAAACAGTGGATGGTGGAGGCTAACGGCCAAAAAATAAATGAAAAAAAAAAAGTCAATAGTGTTAAAAATTAATGTCATGTCTAGGGGGCCTTTAATATTCTAACGCCGTATTTAATGCATAAAAATGGCGTCTTTAACCTAAAAAAGTAAGGTTATGATTTTGACAGCTTTGGAATAAAAGCAACATGTTAACGTCACTGTTAAAACTTGGTTTAGAGAATAGCATTTTTAACGCTGGTGTGGCCTACTAGATAAAAAAATAATAAATCATGTTAGTAATGCGCATCCGCGAGAGGACATTGTGGGGTGTAAAAACAAGAATTCCTATCTTCATATGGATCGTTAACACCTGGTGGTAAAATGTGAAATGTTAACGTCGCTATTAAAACTTGCTTTAGAGAATAGCATTTTGTTATTACTTTACTTTTTAACACCCAATTTATGGCCTATTTTTAGAGAATAGACCTGATGATGATGTAATACCAGAAATGTAGCTGGAGATTGTCATGGATTGCTTTTGGAACAAATTTTCTAATATAGCTATAAAATTCGCCGAAAAGTGAAGAGAGATTCCACAGAGAAATCTTATTTTCCTAAAAATGGTTCCTCGGGTCCTCAGAGTTTGAAGACCACTGCTCAAGAGGATATAAGTGAAAAAATGAAAATAAACAAATAAATAAGTGCTCCATACTAATAAAACAGAGTAAATAAAAAGATGCTTGGCGGATGGCCTGGGCCGTCCTCGAGCGAAGCAGGCAGAGTAAATCTGGAGGACCGCATTCTCTTTTATTGCCGAGAGCCTCTGGCGGCTTCCTCGAGCGCTCGTACCTTCATCTCGCGCTCGCGCTGTTGCCTGTCAGCGATCCCAAACAATAAGCACTCGAACCATTTAAAAAAAGAAAATTGCCTAAAAAATGATACTTGTCCACGACAGAGAGCTATTCACATTGAACTGGCATTCACAAATGATACTAGAAGTCAAAAAGAAGCTTCTTCTTAAAAAACAATATTTATAATTAAAAAAAAAGCTGTTTTTAAATTATAATAAAACAAAAGTGTTTACATTTACTTCCATATATGAAAAAAATTGATTAATTCAAATGGGTACACACCAAATTTGAGTATAGATTGGTTGGGGTTTTTAGATATCTGTATCTAAAGTATAAACCAATAGCTAGACAAAATTACATTTTAAATAATTTTTTTATATATTTGTAATAAAAGTAGATGGCAAAAAAGGTTTTTAGTTGTCTTATGTCCATTTGCACCAAAACATCTTAGATCTTAAGCTCGCCTTGAGCCTTCCATAACCTAAAAAGCGAAATGTGGCATTTTACCTATTTAACTATTTATATATTTTTTTGAAATAAATATTTTTTATTGTTATTATTTATGCAATGGAGGCATAAATTTAAAAAAAACCTCTAGTTCAACATCCTGAAAGAACAAGGCCTACCAAGTCGGTTGCCGCTGCTCAGGCGGTGTTGAGTGTTGTAGTATTAGTACAACGGGACCTCTCTACCTTTATCTTGGTTTTCTAGATCGGAGAGGCCATTACTTCTTAATTCAAGTAGCTCAAGATGTAAGATATGTTGGTGCAAACGGGCATTAATTATTTATGCCCATTTGCACCAACCCATCCTAGATCTTAAGCTCGTGATACATCTTACATTTGAAATCAGGAAATCGAGTCTTAAGATACTCCATTTGTGCCTCCATCGCATAAATAATAACAATAAGATATATTTATTTCAAAAAATATATAAATAGTTGAATAGATAAAATGCTACATTCATCTTTTTAAGTTATGGAATTCTCAAGGCGAGCTTAAGATCTAAGATGTTTTGGTGCAAATGGGCATTAATCTCTTTAATTAATTAAAGAGATTAATTATTCAAACTGACCAGCACAATATTGTCTTGTTCAGAGATACAAAACAAAAGGCCGACTTAAGCTTTTAGGAATGAGTTATCTCCAGAACCTGAACAAATAAATAATTAGTACGAACAAATTTGTAAATAAGAAGTTCAAATTTATAAAATAAAATTTGTGTGAAAGAAAAAATAATTGGCATTGGTCGTTATTGCCAAAAGTATTTATATAAATTTTCTTGAAATCTACCATATTATATAAAAATTTGAAATTTGAATCTCGTGGTTCAAAAGAGGGCCAAAAATATATATTTTCCAATTGATTAAGGAGTCAGGTTTTTGGCTCAATAAAAATGTTTTTATTATAAAAAATTGTGTTAATAAAATATATGGAAGTAATAGTTTTTCCGAGTGCTTTAGAAGAGGCCTATGAAAAAAAATAACATGCTCTACTTTATAAGAAATCCTTTTCTAAAAATCTAAACTATTACATCTACTATTTTCAAGAAGATAATTGAATGTTTAAAGAGAAATTACGATCACAGCCATAAATATACAAAATTCTTTTACAAGAATAAAATTTAAATCATTATCTATAACAAGGCCAATTCAATATTTATGGTATATGTATATATATTAAGTCCAAACAAGTTTTATATATAGTGCAGAGGCAGAGTAGCGTAGCAGGAAGTTGTAGCCCAGCTCAAGGAGGCCTTGAGAATGGTGTCGAGGCATACCTTATGTATTCCTCATGCTGGGCTACGAGAGTCGGATGAGGAAATCGGTCTCGTTCAACAAGCAACATCTGCCGCTGAAGTTGCTCGTGCGCCGCCTGGGAAAAAATAAATAGATTAAATCAAAAACAAGATAATTAATTAATTGTACTCATTCAAAAAAAATCTGGTGATTGGTCGCACAGCTGTGATTGTCACCCAGATTTTTGGTGTCGACATATATTTAGTTTCCGACAGAAAGCCCTAAATTTGAATTATTTTTACTTTCTCCTACCTCTATATATGTTAATATAAAGAGAGAGAAAGTATTGAATTCATGTCAAAATTCGATGTTGAGATTTTTATGGATATACACGAAGTCCCCTGAATCCAAAAAAGTTTTCGCGACATGATCTGTCTGTGTGTGTTCAATTTTAAGCATAAAGGAATTGAGCTACGAGGTTGAAATTTTATATTAACTTAGGGAACCCCTGGGACGTGACACGAATCTTTTGAACAAAATCGGTCAAAAAGTACTAGTACTTTACTGACGTAATTTTTCAGTTTTTTTTTTTTCGATTTTCTTAAAATTCAAAAATCAATTGTTTTTTAGAGGCTCTTTCAAATGTATATTCTCATTTTACCCTCAAATTGTTTGAAGCACACTTTACTTTAGGACTTTTGTATAGAAAATAGGACACTTTTACTCTAGGAAAGTTAGGAGAAATGGTTGCCATGGTAACAAAATATAAATATTTTCCCATGTTAATAAGTTTTATATCTTGAATTTTAATATATCGGTGGAAATCTCGACATAAAAAAATCTTGTGTGACAAGCATAGAACATAACTTTCAATTATCGAAGGTAAGAGTTCAAGGCTCACCAGATTTTTTTAGAATAGAAAGATTCAAGATGTCATATTTATAAACAGAGGAAAATATTTATATTTCGTTACCATGTCAACGATTTCTCCTATCTTTCCTATATAGTACAAGAGTAAAGTGTACTTCAAACGTTTTCAAGCGCAAAATGAGAATATGCATTTTAAAGAGGATCTAAAAAATAGTTGATTTTTGAATTTTAAACAAAATCGTTAGAGCGAAATTTGAGCAAGTAAAATATTAATACTCTTTGGTATATTTATTTTGCTCAGGGATCCACATCTTGTGGGTACGTGGATGGCGACCACGAGCTACCCTAGCCGGGACTGACAGTACTTCTGTTTTTTGCATGTCAGTCTCTTGCTCTTGCCTTCTATATTTTCAACAGGCGTCAGACCGTACGGCGGCCTGTTCGATTCCTTCCCTGTCGCAAAAAACCCATGAATGACTAATTCCGCCGACCCCGCACCGCGGGAATAATCAGTCTAAGAAAGAAGAAGACTCTTTGGTATATTTTGTTCAAAAGCTTTGTGTTACGTCCCAGGGGGTATCTAACTTAAATACAAAATTCCAACCTCGTAGCTCTTTCCGTTCTTGAGATATTTTCTTCAGAGACCCACAGACACACGCACACTCACAGACAGACCATGTTGGGAAAACCACTTTTTTGAACTCAGGGGACCTCAAAACGTGTATATCCATCAAAATCCTGACATCGCATTTTTGACATGAAACCATTACTTTCTCTCTATAAATAAAAATAAAAAGATTAATACCTTGAAATAGAAATTATGGTTTACGGAGGCATCAAGTGGAAATATTCTGACTAATTTAACATAATTTTTGTTAAAAGTCAAAATTAATGGCGGTATCAGCAAATGATCTTTATATACTAATATCCAGTTACTGGCCTGGCATTAGTATACTTACTCACTTGAACGTTTTCTGTAAGTTACCAAAGGGGCTCGATTTGTTGTAAAAGATTTGTAAATGTTGTATTTGGGCTGCGTTAATTTCGATTTAAATAACAAACTAGGGCCTAGTTACATTTTATTAAATATCAATGAAAAATTCATATTTTGTGAATAGAAGAAGCTGCAAACATAGGGTATAAGAAAAGCTTGAACCAGAAGTTTTCCAAAATGGAAGTGAAATGGGCAAAAATAGTAATGCAATAGCAATGGTTTGAATTGAAATTGGCAAAAATTCTCCAAACTTAGCTTCTCTTGTGGAAGAAAGAGAAATATAAGTCTCTAGAGTAGAGGTGTTTTCAGCTGCTAATAATCCAAAATAAATGTTTGTTTTTATTTTGGACATTTGGACAACCCCCCTCCCCTTCCCCCTCTCCTCAAGATGTATTGAGAGTCGTAAGAGTCGAAATTGAAGGGGTCAGGCGCAGATAATGCTAACCCAAAAATATATACTTTTCAATATTAAACTTTGGAAACAAACAATACACCAATAGGAGGTTTGTTTGTTTGCTACTGTCAGAGCGCTCTAATGGCAATATCAGGCAGAGAAACAAATTGTACTACTAGTACAGTCCTTTGCTCATTTGATGGTGCTGCACTATCTGCACCGGACTCCTTCAATTAGCCGCTATTATAAACAAATAATAGCTGACAATGTAAGAGGAAGAAATCAACAACAGGTTTTATTTTGTGGTTGCTTATCCGATGTTAGAAAACGCCAGCTGTGATTTTTTATCTGACATCTTTCTTTAAAAATTCCATACCTGATGAGCCAATTGTTCATAGCCAGGTCCCCGTCCTAAAAGATCCGAAGGATGGTGTAATCCAAGTGGGGCATCTCTTGGTGGTAATAGACCTGGTCTCGGATATCCGGTACCTGAAGAGGCTAAAATAAAAACCAAACAAAAAAAAAAAAAAAAAAAAAAAAAAAAAAAGAAAACATTAGATGAATAATAAACAATAAATGATCTACAGGGGTTCTGAGTTTGCCTTAAAGTCAATTACAGAATTTATCCAGTTCCTTACACCTTAATTTTAGGGATAGTGATATTTCTAAATTAAAGTTAGAAGATAGAGAAAAAGGGAAAAAACCTAACCTGGGAGGGGGAAGCCGGGCGATGGCGCAGGTGGGCCTCCTTCCTGCTGTGCCTGGGCGGCCTGTTGGCCTGGATGCAGGTGCAGGTGGGTGTGAGAATGAGCGTGTGTATGCGCGTGGGTATGCGCATGATACTCAGGTGAGATGCCCGCCATCTGCAGACGGACCATTGGATCGGTGGCCAACGCAAGTCGTTCAGCAGCCTCAAGATGAGCGACGGCTGCTGCGGCTGCTGCAGCCGAATGCGGATGTGGAGGCCCGACCACACCAGGTGGTGGACCTGCTGGACCTCCGCCGCTACCTGTCGGAATTCCTGCCGCACACGTGCACCCTTCAGCATACCTCTCTTTCTCTCTCTCTCTCTCACTCTCCATCTCTCTCTCTCTCTATTTCTTTCTTTCTTCAGTAAATATCTTCTTTAATTTTCAAATAAAATATATATCTAAGGTGAAGGCTAGTGTAAAATCGAGATAATTAGACTTTGGCAGAGCAGAACCCCTTATATTTATAATATAGATTTTAGAGGAAAAAATAAAAGATTGTAAATCGAAATAACAGTAAACAAAAATAACATACACTGGAAAATTATATACTGGTATTTAAGAAAGAGCAACTTGTAACATAATAAATATATATAAATATACAATATATCCAATGATTTTTATATTCTTACCATATTTCGAAAATAAGGAGTCTATGTGCGAGATACCACCAACGCCTAAAAACATATCCAATGAGCAAAGCTGTTAATAAAACCCCATCAAAAGAGATGATCCCTTAGAAGATAAAATAGAAATAGAAATAGTCAATGGGTATTTCTTATATTTTTTACATATTGCTTAATTTTATCATTTGTTAATTGTCTGTAAAAGATTGTAAAACCAAATAAACGTTAATAAAACAATATTTTAGTAACATAACTTAAACAATAATCAAGATTTCTTTGGACAGTAAAGATTTCGAAAGTGTAAATTCAAAGCACTAAAAATTGTCTTGACTTTTATTTTTTAATTTTTAAATCAGAGTTGGGCAGGATCGCGATCCTTTTGATTTAAATCCGAATATCTGATCCGATCCAGAATTTTCGGATCTGGATCGAAATCCTTTTTTTGGGAGG
Source organism: Euborellia annulipes (assembly GCA_023213315.1). Lineage (NCBI taxonomy): Eukaryota > Metazoa > Arthropoda > Insecta > Dermaptera > Anisolabididae > Euborellia > Euborellia annulipes. Next base: position 59,926 of record JAKCPI010029059.1, on the reverse strand, counting down.
ATCTTGGATCTGGATCTATGATCTGATCCTTTGCGAAGGATTAGCAATCCTGGATGTTTGCGATCCTTTTTAAAGGATTGCCAATCCTTTAAATTTTTTTTATTTTTTAATAAACGAATATCCTTTTGGTTCATCCAAACGCCTAAAAATCAAGTCCTGATCGGATTTTCGGATTGCGGATCTGAATTTGGGGATCAGAACAGTGGTTCCTTTTTCTAGATCGAATTAGAGGATCGGATGGCCCGAGATTGTCGGATTGCCGGATCAGATCGCCCGAGATTGTCGGATTGTCGGATCAGATCGCCCGAGATTGTCGGATTGCCGGTTCAGATCGCTAATCCTTTTACAGCAGGCGGATCGGATAGTCTCAACTGCCTGGATCTGCGGAACTGATCGCTAATCCTTTTTAAAGGATTCTGCCCATCTCTGTTTTTAATTTAATACTTGGCGACTGGAGAAGATTTGAGAATATTTAATTGAATTAGAACCCTAGAAGGCACTGGAACTAGTAGTCCGGACATTGAGTCCATGCATCTGATGCGTGACGGATTAGTGTTTCGCAGGAGTTTTGAATACCACCTGGATTGGTATTCAATGTTGCATAACATTCTCAGTGAATTCGGTGCAAGAAAGCTGCACTTCCTGCCATTTACTTCCCTATTAATTTTTTGGACACTAGGTTGGACCAAATTAAAATTTTATCTAACTAGTATTCTTTTATCTGCAGCAATTTGTGCAACTTTGAAGATATGCGATTTTCAACAGTTGCGTCCACCCACCACGTGCAATTTAGGCTAGTTACTAAGAACATTGTCAAAGATCGAAAATTGCCGAACAAACACAAATATCCCCGCGTAGATATCTGAAGGCTAACTCATATGGCACCTATTCTTATAAATTTTCTAAAAACAAGAAAAAAATGTCAAGCTTAACATTTTCCAAATATATGTATAATTTTCCAATGTATTTTATTTAATTAATGATATTGCGAATTTGGATTACAATCTTTCATTTGTTTATTTTTGAAAGTTGAATTTTTTTTTAAATACATATTTGCATAAAGTAAAATTTCAAACTATTATAACGACAAATAAAGCAAATGCTACAAGAAAGATGCTAATTGTAAAATTTAATCAATAGTAAAAATATTTAATAAGAAATAATAAAACATGCATTTAAAAAAAAAATTTTCTTTTGTATCTTAAAATAAATGTATAAGGAAATTGCCAGAATGGGGGACGAAAATATCTGAGGATATGATCTGTTATAATTCAAACATTGAAAAAAAAAATTGTAGCTTGCCATAATAAATTATTTTGAGAGTCGAATAAGAAAATGAATTTTCTGTGTTTTAGTCGGGTTAAATAAATTTTAAACTAGCTCGTTCTTAGCGTTTTTTTTCTCGATAAATTGGTCTAGTTAAAATGCCATTAAAAAATACTTTAGGGCCCCCCAGTTTATAAAAGCATAATATATTTATTATTTAACAATTTTTGTGAGTAGGTCCCTGGGAATCGAACCCGGAATCTCTAAGCTCTAGCCGGTGCATCGGTGTGGTTCAATTTTCACCAGATCACCGGACCCTCGACCATACCAAAAAACGGAATTATAAGCACTGATGTTGATAAAATTTAAAACATTATTATAACAACCAGAGGAAATTATTGTAGCCGAGTTTTAGGTGTAGGGTGCAAGGGCGGACCCGAAAAACTTTTCGGGGGTAATCAGGTGTGACATGTCGTATAGCAGACAACTTTCTATTATTAAGTTGTATTCTGTACTTGTTTACCAGAATAAATATACAAATCAAATTTTGAAGTATTAATTTTTAAAATAATATATTTTTCTCAAATCTCTAGGGAGGTAATTACCTCCCTTACCCCCCCCCCCCTTGGTAGGGAGGGAATCATAGAACGTCAATGGAAGGCTGCAAGTCTCTGCACCTGAATTTCCCTTGAATTGGTGCAAATCTACAATCATAAAAGCAACATTAATTTAAAATGGAGCCGGCGACCTAGGATAAAGGTAGTCCACCCGCCCCGTAAATCGTGGAGGTCTTGGTTCGGGGGAATTTTGTCCGTTCATAAGCACAAACAGATCTCGCAAATTGATATATTGACTGTCTAATGAAGTGAGGGTTAATCACGTCTGCAATAATTTCGTATAGTTGTGTGTCAAATTTTATACAAATCGGTGCTTAGTAGCTCCAGTAGGAGGAAAAATCTTTAAAATAAATATCTGAAATCTCCTCAAAAAGCTAATAACTCAAATAAAATCGGAATTATTCTTATTCCCATAACTGACAAATAATATTAATATTTTTCTTTTTTTTTAGAACTTCTTAATTTGATCTATAAAATTTTGTAAGAAAAAGAAAGAAATCTAAAATACAGTTCATGCTATAATAAAATCAAAATATACATGAAATCAACATTGAAAAAGAAAGAATTTAAATGAGAATTTGCAACTCACCGAGCCTTTCAAGACGCTCTCGTTCAAGTTGAGTTAAAGCTGCTTGAGGAGGAGCTGCAGGTCCTGGATAGAGGGTGAATTGGTGTAATGGTGGTGGACCACCTTGAGGTCCTCCTGTTCCAGGATAACGTCGATGTAATTCAAGCCAATGAGGATCAAGTGGATTGGGCATTCGAGATGCGGCGCCGCCTGCAGCTGCCGCAGCAGCAGCATTCTTTATCAATTCATCTTTTATTCTATCATTGAGTTCACGTTCACGTAATTCGCGCATTTCGCGTTCTCTTTTTTCACGTTCCAATTGTTCTAATTCCATTCTGAAAAAATTACATTGCCATTAATAACAAGAATAAAATCTAATATAGCTATATTTAGATTTCTGATGACGTTTCTCTAGTCATCCCACTATTTTAATTTTTTTCTTCTTTTTATCAACTTCTCTGTTGCATTTTGTATTTTAATTATTTCCATTTCTCAAATGATTTTTCAAAGAGTATTATCTCTAATGATTTTTCTAAGATTATAATCTCAATTTTTCTAAGAGTATAATCCATTTATGTATTTTTAAAAAATATATATCTTGCTTTATATATTTATTTCTATAAAAAATAACTAATTAATTAAGAAAAAAATAATAACTCATTATCTCATTCCTTTTAACCTCCTTCCAAGATCATCCTTCCACCCAAAAAGTCGTTCCCCGAATGGTAACGACTTGGGTAAGTGTGTCCCTTATAAAAAAAAAAATTATCTTTATTCTATAATATATCTATACAGTATAATGGGCGGCACACAATGGTCCTGCGACTCCTGTGGAAATAATATATTAGTGTTCGGGAGGCTCAATCGAAAAAAATAACTCTCTTTGCTATTCATTTAAATAATATTTGGTGCCTCGGAATTCGAACGTCATATAGAAACGGCCGCCTGGCACTTGCCAGCTACACTCTTCCTATTTAAATTTAAATACAAGAGACCGATGGCTACTGGGAGGCGTTACACACGCTGATTGCTCTGGGTCACCAATCCCGAGCTTTCGCCGCGCTTGGCATTGCTTATAATCATTTGTTATTTTATTTATAATGTATTAAAGAAATTAAATTGACTTTTGAATAGATTAATTTAGTTTTCATTAATAAAAAAAAATTGTCTTGGAACCTAATCGCCTTTTCTGAACGGATATTGTCGTATTCCGAGATCCCACTTTTTATATCATACTGTACAGTAAGCGCCACAAGTGCCAAGAGAGGAATCTTGAGCTTAGTTAACCAAAATGCTTAGCTGTCGGGTGTTATCTTTTCCTCTTTAGATGATTCATTTATTTTTAAAATATTGGTGTGGTTGACTAAGCTCAACCTCCACTCTCGAACACATCATTTGTGGTGCTGACTGTACTAAAAAAATTTTTTATAATTTAAAAGAGAAATATTAAACTATAAAAAAAATAAATCGGGAATGACTTCCCCCAAAACTTTCTCGTATATTCTTTTGGATTTACCGTCTGGGTGTGTCTGTGAACACGATTGCTTAAAAACCAAAGCAGCCAGATAGATGAAATTTGGCATTTTCTCCTTACTCTAAAATTGTAGATTTTTATCAACTTTTTGAGTAAATACGCCACCTGAAAGTAGAACTTTACCTAATAAGTTTTTTCAGAAATTTTGATATTTTCAATTTTTTTGTCATATCATAATAAATTACTCTATTTTAAAAGGTTTTTATTCTTTGACATTTTTTCGAAAACTGAATAGTTTTTGAAATAATCAACGCAGAAAAAGACATTTTTCGTTAATTTTGAAAAAAAAAATCAAAACAAAATCATACAGGTGTCATTAAAAAACATGTAAATATAAACAAATTCATTAGTTTATGACACCTGTATGATTTTGTTTTGATTTTTTTTCAAAATTAACGAAAAATGTCTTTTTCTGCGTTGATTATTTCAAAAACTATTCAGTTTTCGAGAAAATGTCAAAGAATAAAAACCTTTTAAAATATAGTATTTTATTATGATATGACAAAAAAATTGAAAATTTCTGAAAAAACTTATTAGGTAAAGTACGTACTATTTACTCAAAAAGTTGATAGAAATCTACAATTTTAGTGTAAGGAGCATGTACCAAATTTCATCGATCTGGCTGCTTGCATTTTTAAGAAATCGTGTTCACACACACACCCATGAACACACAGAGATAATGCCAAAACTGGTTAAAACGTGGAGAAACATTAAAATCTCGAAGTTGATTTTTTTTACGATTACTATACTTTCTCTTTATATACTATACGAGAAAGTAATGAAGAAAAAATTTTGTCATTCTTAAGAAATGTGGGAGTGAAAATGCCACTCTGAAGCATTAAACAAATGTACACAAAAATTTTCGTTCTTGTCTGTTTTTTAGAATATTTTTTTTTGTTTTGAATTCTATTATTCTCTTTTATATATTTTTTAATGCATCTTCAAAAGTATGACAGAATAAAATGATGATGACAATGGAAAAAATTCGATCATATTTGTGACTCATTATTTATACTGAAGTGTACAATATACACACTCGTGTGTGGATTCGACTTTTAAAGAAAAAACAAATATTATTATAATACTATATTATCGTTTAAAAATAAACTAAAACGTTGAGTCACGATTCGTTTGTTCACTAGCTCCACAAAGAGAAAAAATAAAAAAAAAAAATAAATATTAATATAATTAAATATTTATTAATTCATACAGCCTAAAAGGGTAAGGGCACGCCGAGTACAAATTGGTGGATCCGTGGCTCTCCCGGCGGTCCTTACCCTTTTCGGCTGTGTGAATTAATAAATATTTAATTAGATAAATTTCCTTCACGGGTCACATACGTAATATCCTAAATATTGTATATGTAATTTCTTATTTATTAATAAATATTAAGTCGAAAATGAATTACCTTTCTCTGGCTCCAGGCCCATACATTGTGTTGAGTTGATAATGAAGCATTGGATCAATGCATTGAGGAGGTAATCCTAATGCTGCTGAACGTGGTAATGTTCCAGGAGAAAATCCACCATGAGGTCTTGCATATTCACTAAATTAAAAAATAAATTAAATTAATTTAAGCAATAGAGGGGCAAGTTTCCTTGCATTTTCCTGTAAAAGCAAAATTTACTGCTATTCACTTTATTTATAAATAAGTGGTCCTTAATTATATGGATAAAAAAATTTAATTATTCTTCTTGACGACTAGGTTGATTAATTTTCATAATTTTTGTAAAATTTAGTTTTCTCAGGAACGAAAGTATTGAAAGAGTTTTTTCCAAGAGCAAAATGTTTTGCCACGCGCACCGATTGGCAAACAAAATGTTTTGTCATTGATTTTTTGCTCAATGGCCGAACATTTTTTCCAATCCCAACGCACACCAAAACGCTCGATGACAAAGCATTTTGCTCAATGCCAACACACACCGATTGAGCAAAACATTTTGTTCAATGATGTCGAATCATGCTCAATTGTGTTTTGCCTCCTCGGAGTGTGTTGACCCATAGAAAAGCATTGAAAAAACAGTTTTAGACACGATTAGTCAAAAACGTTTTTGCTCAATTGGTATGCGTTCAGCCTAAGTGAAAGAAGCTTTATGACTTCTATCATTTATAAAAGTATGGAAATTAAAAGCTAAATTAGATTAAAAATTGTTTTAGGCGAAAAGAAAAAGTTCCCGCCAAGGCAAAAAGAACAAAATGAAGTTTTTATTAAGAACTGCTTATTATTTTTATATTTTGTTTTACTAAGAAATATATTTTAAATAATGATCTTTGATTTTAAATAGATTAGACCTATCCTATATCAAAGGAAAATTTCAAGAGCAACTGAGCATAATTTGTAGAGTTATCACTACATTGGTTTCAAGATAAAAAGCAGCTATGATTTTCGAATAAAAATAAGGACCACCCTAATATAATATAGTCAATTTTTTAACGTTTCATTCCTTTTATTGTTTTAATTATTCAACATCTTCATTTAAACAAAGAAATTAAATTTTTATTAAATAAATATCTAAAAGAGAGAATAACTAAAACATATTGTTTTTAAAGAAAGAAAAAAAGTTTCATACTTTACACTTACCGATTATGTATAATATATTAAGTAACAATAGTCATTAATTACATCCGAAATGAAAATAGGTAATTTAGCTTCATCAAGACATATACAAAGAATACCAAAGATATTGATACTCTTTGGATATATATATAAATTTATATTAACCTAGCAGTAAATATCGGTTGACAGACATTATTGAGGTCACATGACCAAGAACGCGCTCTATTCAAATAGTTGTAATATATATAGAAAATTTTCTCAATCTTATTTTTGATAAATTGAAAAGATTTATCCAAAATTAAACTAGTTATTTCTTGATGGTTGAATATTCTGATATGAGGATGTGGTATATGGGCAGCCAAGGCGAAAAATAAAATAAAAGTCTATTTTTTGTCGACGTTTCGAGTGCCGATCGCACTCTTTATCAGGACCTACGATCAGTCAAACAATTTTATTATAATAGATTATATTTTACACAAGAGTTAACAAAATTTAAATAGTTTATATACATACGTTTTAACCAATTTTTCAAGAGAATAAAAAATGGTAAAAACGTTGCTACACTGGCATATAAACTAATCTGATAATTTGACATCATTTTTGTATGTATATTAACTATTTACATTTTGTTAACTCTTGTGTAAAATAATCTATTATAATAAAATTGTTTGACTGATCGTAGGTCTTGATGAAGAGTGCGATCGGTACTCGAAAGTCGACAAAAAATAGACTTTTATTTTATTTTTCGCCTTGGCTGCCCATATGCCACACCCTCATATTAAAATTTTAATTTAGAACTTTTATATAGACTATTTCTAAAACTAATCAATGAAATAAGCAAGCATCAAGGATAAGAGTTTACGTTATTTTGTAATAAGATTCTGTTATAAAATCGAAATGTACATAAATCAAAATAAAACTCCTTTTTAAACTAAACCTAGTGTGTTTACTTTTAACTATTGTTATTTAATTATTTTAACGGTATTTTTATTTTCTCTTACCTATATATGTAATATATTCATGTCAAAAATTAAATGTCGAGATTTTGATGGATATACCCGTTTTGAGGTCACCTGAGTCCAAAAAAAGTGCCTTTTTCAATGGTCTGTCTGTCTGGGAAGAAAATATCTCAAAAACGAAAAGAGCTACGAGGTTGAAATTTAATATTCAAATTAGGAACTCCCCTGGCAGGTTACACGAAGCTTTTGAACAAATTTGGCCAAAGAATACTAGCACTTTATTGATGAATTTTTTTCTGTTTTTTTTTTTTTAATTTACTCAAAATTCGCTCTAACGATTTTGATTAAAATTCATAAATCACTTATTATGCTCTTTCAAATGTATATTCTCATTTTGTTCTCAAAATTAAAAAAAAATCATTGAAGCAAATTTTGATCCTTCCGATTTTGGAAATGTTAAATATCGGTAAGCGAAAATAAAAAAAAGTTAAATTACGATAATTAATTAAAAAAATATAAGATTAAAAAAAACCTGAGCTGTCGCAAAGCAGGAGTGTCAGGATATCCTTGCCGAGGACCAAACCGATCATAAGGCGATGTGATAGTTTCAATAGGTCCACGGGAAGGTGGTTTGGTTCCCTCAATTTTTTCAGGTGTAGCAATTTTGCGCTAAAATAAATTTTTTTTTGTAAATTCTATTCAAAAATAATAATAAATTAAAAGGATAATTTTATATTACAGCTTGGGCTTGATGAGCGGCAGCTTTTTCCCGTTCTTCTCTTTCGCGTTCAGCTTGCTTTCTAAGACGTTCCTCACGTTTTCGTGCAAGTTTTGAATCAGGCACAGGTTTAAAGGTGAGATCAGTACGTGTACAAGAATTGTAGTCGCCACGATTCCAATGACGTAAAAATCTACAAGAGAAAATATTTATTTTTTGTTAAAGAATGGAAATGATAGGATTAAAGATTTAGAAGATAGAATAAATAAATAAATAAAATTTACATGGCACTTTGACTACGATGACATTCAGAATCTTCGATCTTAGGTTCGGGACTTGGACCCCGAGGAACTTGATTTGGAGATGGAATTTCCTCATCTTCTGGTTGTGGATCTGGGTCTGGTATGATGCCCGCAGAACTGCTACTTGATCCTGGCAGTGGTCCTGTCAGTTCGGGTTTGATATCTTCTGCATGCCGAGAGGGAAGATGAGTTACTAAAAGAAATAAAATTCAATTTAATAAGCAAGTTGATGAGATTTAGTAAATATATAAAAATTTAGCCCGTTTCAAAATTCCATCAAACAGAGTATGACATCATAAATAAATTTAACACTTACCAGAAGCAAGTCCTGGATGAGGTGGCAGTTGTAGAGGTGAATGAGATGCAGGATGAATCATTGATTGTTGTTGTTGCATACTGGCTGCCGCATGTGCATGAGCCCTGGAAAATAAAATAATACAATTAATAATCTAGTAACATTAAGTATCTTTCGCCTTTTAATTAATTTGTGTAATTACCTTAATGCCTCAAGAGATGATCCAGGAGGTAAAGCAGATGGTGGGAGAGCCAATCCCATTGGATGATGAGCCTGAACTAACATTGAAGGGTGATGTTTATTTTGTGGCGGAGGTGCATTTGGATGATGTGGATGAGATGAAGTTGGTGGGCCGTTAGCACCTCCAGGTCGTGGCAACATAGGAGAAAGACGTTCGTTTTGATGGTGAGAATGATGATGTTGGTGATGGTGTTGATGATGATGTTGGTGATGACCTGAAAAAAAAAATAAAAAACAAAGGTATAAACAAATTTTGGATTCATACACGAATAAAAATGAAGGGGGAATAATTTCAAAAATGAATTTGAATTTTGAATATTCAAATTTCTAAGTTATTCGTCAAAAATTATTAATATCAGGCTTAGGCTCTTGAGTACTAATAGTAAATATTAGTGTTCAGTAATTTATAATTGTCGCAATCAATTATTTTACAATATTACACATGTATTTCTAAAGTGACACAACTCAAAAAGTGTTGTTTTGAGAAAATAGTAAAAAAACTATTAGCTGAGTTTTGTCTATAAAACTTTTAAATCACAAAAATCTACATATATATAATAATTCACTAATGTCCGTCTATCACTCTGTATTTAGGTAACTTTCCGTTGGAATTTCTAAACGAAATTTTATAAGCTTAAAGAGGACCTTCTAGGGATTACAGGAAAATTATTTTCATCCCAAAATTTCTATAACTTTTTGAGGTATTAATTTCTAAAGTAACCATTTCTCCCATAGGAAATGTATAGAGAAATATTTATGTATTCTTTGCAAATGTCATTCTTGCCGAATCCGTAGAGGGGAGCTTCAAGACAAGAATGATACCAGTGGCGTAGCCTTTGAGGGGTGAAAGGGGGGGGGGGGGGGAAGCTCAACTAGGTTACCGTTTTTCGTTCGACCTTTTAGTAGGCCATACGAATCTCATTCTACCTTTTTTTTTAGTATTCAAATCAGGTTCGACCTTTTTTTTTTTTTGGAAATTTTTCTCCGGGACATTTGCAAAGAATACATAAATATTTCTCTATACATTTCCTATGGGAGAAATCGTAACTTTAGGAATTAATAATACAAAAAATTATTGGAATTTTGGGTTGAAAATAATTTCCCTGTAATTCCTAGAATGTCCTCTTTAAGCATACGAGTATTTCATAGAGAACTGTAGCCCAATTCTTACTTTGGAAATAACTCACTTGTCAGTCAGAAAGACATGTTTTTGATTTGTTTCACTTTTGAAATACGTGTGCGAATGTGGCATGTGGCCTGCACTTTTAATTAAAAATTAACCACCTTGACTATGTGAAGAGGGATGTAAAGATATGGATGTACACGTGGAGCTTGTAGATGATATTGATGATGAAACATGGCATACTGCTGATGAAGATACTGGAACTATAGAGGCTGAAGGACTTTGAGCTGGTTCACATTTCGAACGTTCCCTATCTCTTTCTCTTTCTCTGAAAAACCAAAGGATCATAATTAAATATTTACATAATAAAAACAAATAACAAAAACTTTTGATAAATACCGGCTTTCTCTTTCACGTTCTCGATCTGTTACTGGTACAAGAATACTTGAACTTGAAGAACTAGATGTGTTTATTTTATGTTGTACTGAGGCAGTGTGAGATATGCTGACTGAAGTAGAAGTTGAAGTTGACGGGGGCGCATGTAAACTTCCAGGAATTGAACTTGAATGATGAACCTAAAAATTAAAATTTATTATTTATTTAAATTATAAAACTTTAAATTATTTAAAATTCTACTTTTTCAGAAGGTGTCGATGTTGAAGATGTTGATAGTTGATGGTGAACCGAATGATGATGATGATGGAGTGATGAAGTAACTTCTGCAGTATGTTGCTGCTGACTTGGACGCTCAGAAGCGATTGAATTAGAACCTGGAAAAATTTTCATGTATTAACAACAGTACGGAAGGAGAATACAAGTGTAGTGAGTGTCACGATTATCATCTATAGACAACATGTGAGCGGGTTGTTACTCACTAATAACTATTTTTCATTTAGTGAACCGAATATGTTAGATCAAAACACTGGTAATAGTTATTTACCTGATGTAGTTTCTTCTGTTATTTCGCGCCTTGTTGAAGTTGAATGATGTGTATGAGTTGTTTGTGTTTCCGGTCTTGATGTTTCATGCCGTGCTTGATGGTGAGCAGCAGCAAGTGCAGCAGGAGGCGGAGGAGGTGGTGGACCATATGGATAAGGAAATGGATAACCATAAGGCGCATATGGATGATATGGATTATGAACGGAGGCTGCATGAACTGCGGCAAAAATAGAATGATGAAGTATAGAATGATGAGGATGATGGGGATGTAATGCCGGATGATGAGTGGGTTGGAAACCAGGATGAATTGGAGGTTGTGAGGGTGAGGATCGTAAAGGAGATGCCTGCGGCGCTGGGTGCATTACTGGCCCAGGAATTGCAGATGGTGCTGAAGATGTTGGAGTAAGTCTGGCAACACTATGAGAAACAGGTGGTGTAGCGACCGGAGTTGGCGCTGAGGCCTGCGTGGCCGATGGAACAGAAATAGGGGGAACATTTGTGACAGCTGTTGAAGGAGCTGAACTTGTAATATCCACCGGTTTTGGAGGAGTTTTTGCCGCATAGTTTTCAGGCTCTTTCTTAATATTATCAATACTTGGTCCAAGAAATGGTTCCTGAGATGTACTAGGCAAAGGTTGAGCAATACTAGCTGCAGAAAGAGAGAATCCAGGTACTTTTACTTCTTTCAATGATTGAAGAGGATCTGTTGTAAGAGTTTGTTCAGCTGGAGTTAATATTTCTTGTTTAATTTTTAGATTATGTGGTTCTTGTTGTATAAGTTTGGTATCACGATGTAAATAAGGTCCAGATGCAGATAAAAATGGATAACTTGGATTTGGAACCTATAAAAAAAAATATAATTAAGATAACATAAATTTTAATATAAATGTATTTATATTTTACCTGAAGTATTGGGGGATGTTGCATAATCGAACTTTGAGCTGTTGGAACTGATAAAACAGGAGGGCCTGGTGGGATTGGCTGAGGTTGTGACTTTTGCTCTTCTTCTATTTTATCAGGTTCTTTAGAAATTGGAGGACATAAGACTTGTCCTATAGGTTGACTTGTTACAATTTGGGGAGGAGGTTGAGATTGTTGGGATGTATTTGTAGGTGGAGGAGGGGGTGGAGGTGGTGGAGGTGTGGAGATTCTAGTTGGAACAGTTAGATTTGGAGTAATCATTAATTGTTCTTCATTTGGTTCAAGAGCTGCCAAACCTGGCTCTACTTTAATGGCTTGACTAGGAACCATAAACAAAGAAGTATTTGTTTGTTGCTGATTATTGGCAGTGACAGCAGCGACAGCTGCAGCGGCAGCTGCTGCCGCAGCAGCAGAAGTAACTAACGGTACTGCATTTGTTTGAGGAGGTGGTTCAGTATGTGGTTCATCTTTAATTATCTCAGGTTTTTTATCTATTTCTTCCTCTTTAATCTTTTGTACTTGTAAAGGAGGCATTTCATTAAGAGGTTCAACTTCTGGAAGTGTATTTTCTATTTTCGGCGGTGCGTCTTCTTGTTTTAAATTATTTGGAGTCACAAGATTAACAGCAAGAGATTCGGATTCAGAAGAAGATGAATGAGTAAAGCAAGGCATAGGAACTGAAACTTTGCTTTCTTTCTCTAAATTTGGTTTAACATCTGGAATAATTTGTTCCTCGGGTGGTTTTTTCTTAAAACCAATATCTTCAAGATTACCTAGACTTGGTAATGGAACTTTAATTTGAAGATTGGGAACAATTATATTATTTCTTTGTGGTCCACTAGGTGTAGCGGTGGTATTAGAATTTGGTGTAGATGATATTACTTGTGAAGGCATTTCTTGTTTCGTTGGAACTGAAATAAAAAAATTAAATTAATTTTAAGAATTTCCTAAAAAATGTTTCTAAATTTAAAATGTAGATTATTATTTAATTAGCCCGTTATATTATTAAAAAAATACTTTGTTTATAATTGATTGAAATGTATAATATTTAATATACTGTATGCGAAAGAATTTGGTTAACATTAATCAAATTTACCTAGAGTTGTTGACTGCACTGGTGAAGGTGGAGAAGAGGTATTTGATACTGGAGTTTGATTAACTTGAGATTTATCTTCTTCTTCAAGTTCTTCTTTTTTAACAACAGCATCAAGTGAAGCCTGAAGATTTTGAACTGCATTCGATTCAGGTGGCGGAAGTGTAAGAGTATTTGACGAAACTGTGGGCGTTGCTGGAGAAGATGGAGAAGCTGTCGAACTAACTGCAACTGAAGGTAATATTCCTTCTCCTGTTGAAGATTCGACTTCTCCATCACCGTTTTCTCCATCATCGACTATAGATCCGGAATCTGTCGTTAAACTCTCTGCAGGACTCTAAAAAAAATAATATAAAAACATTTTAGAATTTTATATTAGAAGTAATATAAATATTTTTAAATTGCTTACATCTGCTCTTTCGTTTCGTTTTCTCTTAAAAAGTGAAATTTCTTCCTTATCTTCTTGTTCAGGTTCTACATGAACTCGTTTTCGGCCTTTGCTAGGCGTATCAACTTTGTTCTAAAAAATTCAAATATAAATTTTCTTTAGTACAAAGTAAAACAAATTTTTTTTGGAGGGAAAGGGGAGAGATCAATTGAAGCCTAACCCTAGCAAATGAAGTAGACTTTTTGATACGGAGTGTAAATTTCTAAAATTTTTATTTTAATGAGATGTAATACCTTTCGTTTATTCTTATCACTTGGCGAAGACGCATTACTTGCTGGAGATTTACATCCTTTTTTATCCATTTCGGATTCAGGTGTATCAGTACCACTTCCTCGTTTAGGTCTACTTCTAGGGTTTTGTTGATTACTACGAGTCCGCGTTCGCATTCTACCAGGAGAATCTTCTGTTGATTCATTTTGAACAGGTCTAAATAAATAAGGAGCGCCATTTCCTGTGCCAGTACCGCTTGAGGAAGTATTTAATGTCACTGGAGGAAGTTCTCCTCCAAACTTTTTTGCATGATTTCTACAATCAACACAGAGGAGTTGTCTATCTTTACCCCAATGTTGAAGTTCTCTAGAGCCTGAAGAAAGAATTAACAAAATATTATTGCATGAGATTTCCATGCTTATAAATATGAAATATTTTTAAACATACTTCCAGTAGCATAGCAGTGTTGACATCGATAAGCTGCATGATCTCGAGAATCTGAATCATCTTCAGAGTTGTCTTCTTCACTTCCAGAAGTAACTCCTTCCCCTGTATAACAAAAAAGTAAATTTATAAATTTATTACAGATAAAAGAATGTTTTAAATAAAAGAACTAATCTAATAGAAAGTGTAGAAATTTCCATTCCATTCATTAATTGCATACACAGGCAAAGGAATATAAAAAATAAGAAAATGAAGTGGGCATTTTTTGTTTAGCGCCTGGTTTTACCTTGTTCTTTGGGGTTGGACGATGGGCGGGACGAGCCGACGGCTGTAACAAGAGAATGGCAGCGCGTGTTGGCTCAAAGTGTTTGAGTGTTGGGGGCCTTAAAGGCCTAAACTCACCTGCAGGGGATGCTGCATCCTGATCCTTATTTTGGCCACGTGTGGTTCTTGTGTTACGGATGCGTCTTAAAGAACCAGGTCGACGATTCCGCCGATGAGGCCGATTATTATTAGCACCGGGAGTTTTTTTCCATAAATAATAAAATTCTACTAATTCGGGCTAAAACAAATAATAAATTTTTAAAATAAATAAAATAAACTTTAATTTATCAAAAAAGTTACTGTGTCTTTATGTGGAAGAAGATCTTTCCTGATACGGAAAAAGTTTTTTCCAAATTGTCGTAAACCCTTAACAAAACGTTTCTGGAAAACAAAAATAATTTATGATTAGAATAAATATGATTTTAAATTATATTTATTGATTTTTTTTTTTAATAATCGTTATGAATAAAGAGTTAATTGTATAATAGTTTTTTAAAAATGCCACAAATAGACTGGCTTTGATGACATCCTTCAATAATTTCAAAACTAAAAAATCTGGCGTGACCAGGCACCAGATTTTTTGTGTCGAGTTATATTTAGTTTCGCATAGCACCCTAATTCCAAACTTGAGTTTTAAATGTTGACTGTTTGAATTAAACTATGGTTATTTTTTTAATTTTCTCATATTTGGATATTTTATACACAATAGAGAATTCTAAATAAATACAAAATTTCATAAAAATTGGAAAATTTTTTTTTAAAAAGTTCCAAAGGAGCTTCCTGACCCCCTTTTGAATCGAAATCCCATGCATCCCCAAAGGAATTTAACATTGGCTTTATGAAAGAAAGAACCGAATGTAAAATCTGAAATACTACATCAGTAAAGTGTGCTTCAAAAAATTTTCAGGACAAAATGAGAATACACATTTTAAAGAGGATCTAAAAAATAATTAATTTACGAATTTTAATCAAAATCGTTATAGCCGATTTTGAGAAATTCGAAAAAACTGAAAAAGTACTTCAGTAAAGTACTAGTACTTTTTGGCCAAATACACACTTTATCATCCACGATTATAATAAATAATTGAATTTAAATAAGTATTTAATTTCAATACCGTTTCGTCTTCAGACCATTTTTTATCAATGCCTTTCGGTACGGGACATTTAACTAAAGCTTGTAAAGCCTTGCCAGGATCATAGCCAGAATCATGTAACTAAAATATAAAAAGAAAAAAATTAAATTTAAAAAATACTAGAAAATTATAATATTAAGACAACATACGACATCTAGAGCGTTAATTGTAGTATCATCTCGACTGGCTGCTACACAGCCATCATCAGGAGATCCACCATCACACATTCCGGCAAAGGCAGCCATTGAACGTGCAGCGCGTAAATACATTAACAAATCCCCATCAAGAGTAACTGCAGGAACCCATCTGAAAAATAAATTATTCTAAATTTAATAGTGATGTATTTATTTATTTATGGTTATTAATAAAAAGATTAGCCGAGGATAATACTGATAAGCTAGCTTATAATTAAATCCTGATGACTTTAAATTTATTGCCTGGCAAAAAATTATCCGGCTCTACCCGTCATAGGCGTAGCCAGGGGGGTGGGGTTCAACCCCCCTCCCCCCATGGGACCCAAGCCATGACTAGATATTTAATACAAATTATATTTCACATAGGGTAAGAGAAAGTAAAATATAATAATTTACTCTAGCTAAAAAAACAAACCAAAATGATTTATAAAAACCCTAAAATAATCTTAAATTTTTGAAAAAAATTTCTTGATCCCCCCCCCATCAAAAATTTCTGGCTACGCCAATGCTACCCGTGATGCTTTCTTCTTGGGAGGGGTTGGGAACCCACCTCGGTAAACTACCATTAAAGTAATTTGTGGCTGTAAAGATCAAGTGAAGGGATGAGCAGAATCAACCAAAATAAGAAATCATCCTGAGTGCCTGTCAATTATTTTGGTTCATTTATTAAATGCTCCATGTTTAAGTTCATTAATTGATAAATATGACGCTCGATTCGATGGTCTATATATATATATATATATATATAAAAAAAAAAATATATAAAAGACCTATATATAAACAACGAGTTAATGAATTTAATCGTAGATCTCTTGAGTTGAATTTATTAGTGTATATAATATATGCTGGATTATTCCACCAAATCTGAGCATCAAATTTATCAATTAATAGACTGAAAATGAGCATATGTAAAAATGAAGTGATTCATGTAAATCAAAGTTTTTTTGCTGCTTCTTGCACATACTCCCATTTAAAGTTACTCCCCGGACAAAAGATCATGTAAAATTTGCCACAAAGTTTTCCTTTATGACACTAATGATCGAAAAAGAATATGAGTCTTAAAAAAAGTATAATTTGATGAATAGTTGTAAGTAATAAATTTAATATAAATAATAAAGAATTTGTTTAAATTAAATACCACCACTTAGTTAATATTCAAATATGTAAGCGAGGTGAATAGCTGAATCAATATGTAAAAGGAAGATGGTCGCATAGTCGACCGAAACGTCGCTGTAGGTTTGAATACAATAAAGAAATAATAATAGCTGCTTAGCCTTTTTATTTATCTTTCTAAATATTCAAATAGATTCCATAGTCTCAATGCAAATAAAGAGACAAATCGCCCTCAAGTCAAAAGTATGAAAAACTAGAAATTACCTAAGTTCTTCTCTATCTTTTTCAAGGTCAGGATCTGGAGGTAATTCGTTTCCTACTCCTGGTCCAGATTGAGAATTAGGTCCGTTATTACTGTTTATTAATCCAGGTCGAAATTCTGGTAAACGAGCCTGAAATCAATATGTTAATATATTAATGATTTATTTCATTAGAGAAATATTTAAAATATTAAGAGAATTATACAAAAATTCAAACTCTATGAGCTTTAAGTTTAAAAAGAAATATTTACCTGATGTGATGGTCCAACTCTGATTTCACCCTGAGTTGAAACCATTCTTGCAGTCTAAATAAACAAGATGGGTAAAATCGTGGCCCTTTGAAATATAATAATAAATTAAAATTAATTAATTAGTTTAATTGTAAAAAAAATAATTTCTGTAATGGAGGAAATTTATTTTTATAACCTAAGTTGAGTTCAACACCAAGTGCTGTTATTCAATATTTTAGATGAATATCAAATGAATAAAAACAAACAGAATGACTTTTGTGAAAAAATACAATTGGTAATAAACTCTTAGAGTGATGTTATAATTAAAAACCCTTCGTGTAGAGTAGATCCCAAGATACTGTGTAAAATAAAACCTAGACTTGAAGGACCGATGAGGTTATGAAATGAAATAAACGGTTTGGGAGGATGTCTCTCTGTTTGTTTGGAAGAAAAATCGCTTTTGTATTAATGATGTTATCTGATTCGGCAGAGCATCGAGCATGGTTACAGAGGCGTACCGAGGCAGTTGGAGGCCTGGGGCGGCACTAGAAGAGGGTGCCCTATATTGAATTTTTTTTTAGGGGGGGGGGGTAAAAATTTTCCCTGATCTCAAAAATTTTTCGAAAAAATATTTTACCTTTTTTTTAGAGACGCCAAATTTTTGTCGCCCGCGGAATCGATATTTACCGCCGCGGAACATTTTTTTCCCGCGGAGCCTAAATTTTTACCGTCCGTAAAAATATTTTACCTTTTTTTTTTAGAGACGCCAGATTTTTGCCGTCCGCGGTACCAAATTTGCCGCCGCGGAACATTTTTTTTGCGGAACCTATATTTTTTCACGCCCTTAGATCCGGCCCTGGCGCAAGGGCCCCGGGGCCTTTCGAAGGGGTTGTATGGGGCCTATTTCAGCTCGGGGCCTGGGGCGGGCAGCCCCCCCCCCTCGGTACGCCACTGCATGGTTATAGATGTAAAAAAAAATCTGGTGTGCGACCACGCACAGCACACAACTTTCTCTTACCTTCAGTAACAGAAAGTTGTGTTCCGTGCTTGTCACACCAGTGTATCGGCATATGATTAGTTTCCGCCAATATATTAAAATTCAAGATGTAAAATTTATAAAAATGGGAAAAAATTTATATTTTGTTATCATGGCAACCATTTCTTACCTATGAAGTACAAGAATAAAGTGGTCTTCAAAAGATTTAAATGGCAAAATGAGAATATACATTTTAAAGAGCATCTAAAAAATAATTGATATTTGAATTTTAATCAAAATCTTTGGAACGAATTTCGAGAAAATCGAAAAAAACTGAAAAACTACATCAGTAAAGTACTAGTACTTTATCGTGTGACAAAAACAGAACACAACCGAAGGTAAGAGAAAGTTGTGTACTGTGCGACTATCACACCAGATTGTGAATTTTGGAAAGCATAAAGTTCAAAGAACCCTGATTACCAGTGGTTACATGGAACATGAAAAAATAAATAAGAAAAGGGAGAACTGAAGTGAGAGATCTAAAAAGATTAGATATGAAAGTTTGTAGGTTTTGGTAAAGAGAGAGACAAGGAAGTACCATTCACGGGAGAACATGGGGGACAAAAGAAGATTGGATATGACTAGTTATAGGGATGTTGTGATGTCTCTCTTGTACTCGGAACATTAAAAGAACATCTTGGGAAGAGAGAGTGTGGTGAGAAGCCACCCTCGCATAGAAAAAGCACAAACTGATGAGACTTAATCGGTTAAAGAACAGGAAGGCGACATTTCGCTTGAATTTGAAGAGTGAAGAGGCTAACTAAATTTTCTTCTCTCTTAGCCTATGGGTGGGGTTCAATTCTTCTATTTATAATCCGAAACACCACTGTCAAGCTGTTTTTCGGCAAGGATGTAGGGAGAAAAAACAAAAACAAGAGTTTTATTCCTAATATTTCAAAGGCATAAAGGCTCTTTCTTCTTCAGAGGAAGCTCATATCACACTCCGTTAACATTACAATTACAACCAAAGACTTGGCTGTAATTGTGATGTTAACGGAGTTAGTACAGCCAAGTCTTTGGTTGTAATTGTAATGTTAACGGAGCTTCCTCAGAAGAGCCCTTATACCTTTGAAATATTAGGAATAAAACTCATTTGGAAAAATAAAAAACTTTTGTTTTTGTTTTCCCTTCCTACATTCTTACGGAAAAAATAGCGTGACAGTGGTGTTTCGGATTATATGTCTCTCGGCTTCACTCATTAATTTCAAACTTCTATTTATAGAGAGCAAAAAAATTACTAGATAGTCCAGTCAAATAGAATCGCATAAAAAGAAGGAAGAAATACTAGTCCTGGTTGGACTATAAATCGTGGTATTTATCAGGTATCAGTGGATGAATTAAAATTAAAATGTGTTGATTCATTCCCATGGAATTAATCAGTTCTCTGTCCAGACTGCTTGGAATATTGCAGAAATATTGAAAATCTTGCAAAATATTGGCAACATGGCTGCAATATTGCAGCAGTAATATTCCAAGCTAGGAGGACATAGGAAAATCGCAGCAACATTGCTACAATATTCCTGTCCGCCTCTTTGCAACATTGCAGGAATATTACGGCAATATTGTTACAATGCTGTTTGAGCTGCAATATTGCTGATATATTTATATTCCAAGCTGTCTGGGTGGATTGTAATGAATGAAATATTATTTATATATATATATATATATATATATATATATATATATATTGCGAAGATAAGTTTTTCGGGTTGAGTCGCGTGTGATGTGGAGATTTACTCGACGTTTCGGCTCTCCTTTTGGAGCCATTTTCAAGAGTATGGAATTAGGGGGAATTGTTGGGGTGGATTGTTTACGGGGTCGCAGTCTTGCTGGTCCCCAGGTCAATTTGGATGCCTCAGAGGCTTGGTTTGGTCTCTGAGAGCAGGAGGAAGGTTGAGTGTGTGTAATTGCGTTTGTGTTCGGTTTGGGTTGACTAAGGGGCCTCGTCTGCCTCCCCAAGTCGATGTGTTATTGTTTGGTTAGTGGATGTGTTAGGAGATTGGGTTTGTTTCTGAGATTTGGATTGGGTGTTGTATGTGTGATCGTGTCTGTGTTTGATTTAGGTTGACTTTGGGGCCTCAATCTGCCTACTCCCCCGTCGATGTATTGCCGGATGTTTCCGAGGCTTGTGTTTTCTTTGAGATGTGTTGGGTTGTGTGGTGGCGTTTGGTGTTGATGGTCGAAGTGATTTGTGTTTTGGCTCCACATCACACGCGACTCAACCCGAGAAAACTTATCTTCGCATACATCCAGTCGCGGAAACCTTCCAGAACATATATATATATATATATATATATAAAATAAATCAACAAACCAAAATTTTACAAGTATTAGACTATATCGGATATAAGGAAGTAATCTCACTATGTATAAAAAGAGAATATAGAATAAAATCAAGTCTTTATAAATAAAAATTGTGATTTCTCTTAAGAGTCTTATTACTAATTGTCTCCTTCAAAGGGAAATTGTAATTAAACAAATTTTGTTTTTTTACTTCTGAGTACCAAATATTTCTGAAATCATATAGATCAAATTCGATTATACTTGTTTTTTGATAAAAATAAATATTTAAAATTTAGATTAAATAATCTTTATTTGGTTAACTTTCGGTAAAGATCAAGCCGGTATTTCAAAATCATTTGATTGTTTTACATGTATTTGCCCTAAATGGAAACAGAAGACAAAAAATAATTTACTAATCAAGATCAGTTCCAAAAGTTGATCAATGAGGTATATTTATGTCAGAATTTGAATATTCTTTCAGAATACCTCGGAACCTAATAATTTCTGAGGTATAAAAATAAATTTCCAAAAATTGAAATTTTCATCTCTAGATTGTATTAGATTTAATAATAATTTCATTTTTTTATAATTAAAGAAATAAATTAATAAAAAAAAAATTACATGTTAATAGAGTACATACGAAAACCTTTCGTCTTAAATCAAAGCCATCATTATCAGTTCGTCTGCGAGAGAAAAAAAAATAGATTAGTACTTTAAAAAAAATAATATATTTCTATTATAAATATAGTATAATGTTAAGAATTAGTAAAACGTATTTGTTAAGTAAATAAATATCACAAAATTATTTATCACAGAAATTGTTCCAGAATTTGATTATATATATATATATATATGTTCGAAGTAGTGGCTGTGAGATGTAATGATGGATAATTATGGGCAGGAGCAGCCAATAAATAGACTCTGTATGCAGATTCAATCACCGGTGACGTTTCGGTTCCTTTTATTTAAGAACCATCTTCAGTCCTTACTAGAAATATACATATAATATTAACAGTGTATATATAAAAAAAAATTTAAAAATAATTTTGTACAGTAATTTTTTTTTTTTTATATATACACTGTTAATATTATATGTATATTTCTAGTAAGGACTGAAGATGGTTCTTAAATAAAAGGAACCGAAACGTCTCCGGTGATTGAATCTGCATACAGAGTCTATTTATTGGCTGCTCCTGCCCATAATTATCCATCATATATATATACTAAATCAGCCTTGAAACGCTTTCGATAAAACATTTTAATTTTTTTTAAGGGATCATCTTCAGGATTTTGAATTTTAAAAATTATCAAAGAATTCAATATTTATGTATACAAAAATATTTTATATAATTTCAAGTCCTGAAGAAGCTCAGGTAATTAGAAGTCGAACTTTTGTGTTACTTATTTACCTGTAATTTTAATTTTTTTATTTATAAATGACTTAATAGTATTTCTTAAATTAAATATGATAAATAATAGATAAAGAAAATATATAATAACAATGAGATGAAATGTGAAATTTCTGAATTTCTGAACAAAGTAATTAAAAAATTTAGTTTTCCATGGCAAAAACAAAATACTGATAAGACTTTGAATTTAAGTTGAAACATTTTAGTATAGAAAAAAAATTAACATTTTTTTAAGCAGATGCCAAAATTTTTTTATCAGTATAGTTAATTAAGAAAAATATTATAAAAAAAAATTATTTTGAAAAGTACTTTGATAAAATTTACGTGTATATATATTATATATATATATACATCTATACCTATATCTATATATATATATGTATGTGTATATAATGCAAGATTGAGATATGAATATTAAATGAAAAAATATTTTTAAAAAAGTTAATAATTATAATATTAATTGCATAAAATGAAAAATAAAACATTAAAAAGTGATAGAAATATAAAAATTCGATATATAAAAAGAAAAGGTAAATATCAATGTGACATACCTATTCATTGAAAAGATGACTTTCAGTCATTTTGTTTTATACGCTTTCCAATCACATTTTCCCAGTTGATTTTATAATTTTAATGATGGCAGACGATGAATACAACTTGAATTTCAAATGAAAATTTCTAAATAAGAATGATTAAATATATTTGATAATGGAATCGATTTCTTCAACTACTCCATTTTCACCATCACTAAAACCGCGTTCAATTAGTCTTTGTGTTTTTTGTTGCGGTTTTGTAAAGCGCTTTCGTACTTCTTTCAGTTAATAATCTATTGCCAACAATAAACAAATAATTAACTAAAGTTTACCTTTTTTTTTATTTATTAAAATATTAATTTATTAATTACATTAATGGAATTTATTTATTATTTATTTTTATTATATTAACTAAATGTTTATATAAATAATAATTTAATATTTTTTCTTTTGCTTTTTTATAAAACACTGGTGTGCTGCCAACAAATATAATTTACAGTGATAAGTTATTCCTGAAAAATTATATCATTTTTTTATAATTCTTCAAGTATTTATAAATAAAAAAATTTCAAGAGATAATTAATGCAAATTTTTCAGGGAGGAAATTTTTTTAGATCGACCCATTAAGATTGGCAAGCTTGATCATTCCTCATTTCCCTGTTGTTCCCAGCTCATTTCACATTTCGATCATTTTCTTAAATATTCTTAAAATTAATCTAAACTTTACTATTATAATCAGTTTTATAAATCAATTAAAAAATTTGGAATGGTATTTAAATAAATTCCTTTTAAATATTTATACACCTTATCAATTGTAACCCCAAACATGTTATACCGGAAATTTATAGTAAATGTAAAAATTAAAAGCCTCCTGAATTATAATCCTTCTAGGTTCGCTGGTCACAGTAAATGGGCAAATATCAAACATCAAAAAGCAGCAGAAGATGGCAAGAGATCAATATTATTTAATAAATTGATTCAAAATATAAGAGTAGCAGCAAGAGGCATGTAAGATATTAATCTGTCAAAGTCATATTAATATTTTTCTTTCATTTTATTCTCTTATTATAGAAGGGGAGGACCTGATCCAAAAACAAATTCATCATTGACACAAGCGATTCAAAAAGCGAAGAATTCAGATGTACCTAATGATCTTATTAAAAAATGCTTAGAAAAACTATTGGTAAGATAGCTTCTTTGGTTGTTGAAATTATCTTGGATTTATATTACTTAAAGAGTTATTGATATTTTTTAATTCTACACTCACTACTCTTATTAAAAAAATGCGTGGCTTAGACATGTGATTGTCAGTTATTTTTTTAACACTCACATTCACACACACATAACACAGTCTTTTCGGCAACTTAGGCCATATAAGACTTTAAACGATAACTTATTATGAAAATATATATATTGGGGTGCATGTATTCTTATTTAAGCCATTTTGTATCCAAATGGCTTAAATAAAATCGTCGGACTGCCTGGGATCTGATCCCTCGACCCTTGTGATTGTCAGTGAAATTAATATCTAATTGTGCCCTCGGGCTTGGTGTATGGGTTACCGCGCTAGCCTCGTATACCAAGAGTCGCGGGTTCTAACCCCCAGGCAGTCCGATGATTTTATTTAAGCCATTTGGATACCCCCAATATGTATATTAATTAGTAACGGTTATCGTCAAAGTCTTAAATGGCCTGAGTTGCCGAAAAGACTGTGTGAATGAGAAAAAAGAGTGAATGTTAAAAAAAAAAATCTAATTGTCATTTTTGTCAGTGATATTAATGTCTCAGATTAAAAAAAAAAACTTTTGAAGTCAATATACTAATTCCTTTTTTTTCTTCCAGAAAACGTCTGAAGATGGGAAACCAGGAATTATAGAGATAAAAGGGCCAAAAGGAAGTTTTATATTAGTTAACGTTTTAACAAATAATATAAATAAAACAAAAAGTGAATTTATCTCTCATATTAGGAAACACAAGTATTTATCATAATTTTTAATAAAATTTGATAAAAAGGTGTAGTTAATAGAATTAAAATGTGGTTTTCAGATGTGCTCTTATCGAAAGATCATCGAATCAATTTGACCATAAAGGAATTATACACGCGAGTCCCCCTAAAGAAAAAAGCAAAGATAAAGTTTTAGATGATGCAATTATTGCAGGGGCAGAGGAAGTAACAGAATTAAAAGAAGAAGATGAGACTCTCTTTGAGGTACTATAAGTAAATAACAAATAAAACTCGAGGTTGTATTATAAATAAGATGAGAAATGCATTTATTCCTTTTTTATTTAAGTTAATTGCTTCTTAACAAATTTACTTTCTCAAATAGATGAGATTAAATATAGCCCTACCATCCTGCCATCTGTTGGTAAATTTTCTTAATAGTTGGGCATTTTGGCTACATTTTTAAGACCCCTAACGCCATCTTATCGGCAAAAACATGCGAACAGCTTGCCTCCTGAAGCGCCTTAACACCGAAATGTTGACTTTATTTATTATTACTTAAATAATAGCCCATACCTGTAACAAAACATCAGATAAGAAATTAATTTAAATGAACTGCATTACTCAGTTATACTACAACCTTAAAAAATTCAATTTATATTAATAAAAAATTGAATTTAATTTAATTTTTAAAATTTGAAGGCTAAAAATAATATTTGCTTTACAGTTTGTTTGTTCTCCGGAAGAAGTGAACACAGTCACCAAACAACTAGAAGAATTACATTATACAATTTATATATCTGAAGACATGTTTATACCAATCAATTATATTGAACTAACCGAAGATGAACAAAAAAATATGTCTTCCTTAGAAGGAAAAATTAGTAGTCATCCAAATGTGATTTCTATATATAATAATATCGCATAGATTGATATTTTCCAAACAAGTTTTTAATAATCACTTAATGGAAATAAAATGTCAAATACTATATTGATATTTTATTCAAGGAATTTTTTCCCCAATACCTCTTTAATATTTGATTCATTCTTATAGGACTGGATCCTTTTGTTAATTGATTTAAATAAAATTATATATTAATTTAGATGACTAGCTCATTTCTTAATATTCAAGTATAATTTTCCTAGAATAAATTTTGGCCCTAAATTTTCCTAAGAATCTCTCATCTTTCCTATGAAGTACAAAAGTAAAGTGGTCTTAAGAAGATTTCAATGGCAAAATGAGAATATACATTTGAAAGAGCATCTAAAAAATAATTGATTTTTGAATTTTAATCAAAATCGTTGTAGCGAATTTTGAGAAAGCCCGGGATTGGGGATCCCGATCAATAGCGTGTGGAACGTCCTCCGATAGCCATCGATATGATCGATTATTTAAAATTTATATAATAAAGCCATACCCCTAAATGACTTTAGTAGTTGAAAAGGGTTAAAAAAAAAAAGAATTTGGTGATTATTTTATATTTCAATAAAAATGTTTTTAATTTTCTTTTAAAAAATTTCTTTAAAAATATTATTTACAAATAATAAATACAAATTTATATTTTGTTTTGTGTATATACAGCAAGTTATGGATAGAAACTAATCTATATATTAATATGTGCTAAATGGGAAGTTTCTACAATCAAAATAAAAAAAAATTTCTATGAAAAATCAAATTTGTTAAGCCTTTATCACCTATAAGGTCTGATCCCCTTTATGCTCTAATTTCCTCAAATAGCCTTTAATATTAAAAATATTAGATCCGGGGAAATCAATATTTTTCACCATTTCATTTTTATATTCTGTCTCAAGTCTTTCTTGCTCTGCAATTTCTTTTTTTCCAATAGCTAATTTAATTATATTTTTCTCATTATTTCTATTTATTGAATTTACCAAAGGGATTTCTTCAATGTCTTTATTATCCTTTTTCCTTTTTAATTCTTCTTCTTGATTCTCTTCTCTTATAGGTTTCTCAATTTCTTCATTTGTGTTTCTAACCTCCTGTTCGTCAGATTTCTTCTTTTTCTTTTTTTTTAACATAATCGCTAATTTTATCTGAATTTTCGTTTTCTTCCACTAATTCTTTATTATTTATTGAATTTGAAATATTAGAACCGTTTTCTTCTAATTCTTTTAGAGATTTTTTCTTTTTCTTCTTTTTTGGTTCAATTCTCTCAAATATAATTTCTTCTAAAATTTCAATATCTTCGTCTTCGTCATCTTTTATTTCTTCAGTTAATTCGACTGGCTTTTTATTTTTATTTTTTTTTAATGAACTTTCATGTAATTCTTCAAAATTGCAACTCTGAGATTTTTTCTTCTTTTTTTTAACATTATTATTTTCTTCCGAAATCTCATTTGTAATTTCAATATCTTCGTCTTCGTCATCTTCAGTTGATTCGACTAGCTTTTTACTTTTATTTTTTTTTAATGAACTTTCATTCAAATCTTCAAAATTGCAACTCTGAGATTTTTTCTTCTTTTTTTTAATTGATTCATTATTATTTTCTTCCGAAATCTCATTTGTAATTTCTATATCTTCGTCTTCGTCATCTTTTATTCCTTCAGTTGATTCGACTGGTTTTTTACTTTTATTTTTTTTTAATGAACTTTCATGTAATTCTTCAAAATTGCAACTCTCAGATTTTTTCTTCTTTTTTTTAACTGATTCATTATTATTTTCTTCCGAAATCTCATTTGTAATTTCAATATCTTCGTCTTCGTCATCTTCAGTTGATTCGACTGGTTTTTTACTTTTATTTTTTTTTAATGAACTTTCATGTAATTCTTCAAAATTGCAACTCTGAGATTTTTTCTTCTTTTTTTTAATTGATTCATTATTATTTGCTTCCGAAATCTCATTTATAATTTCTATATCTTCGTCATTTTTTATTTCTTCAGTTAATTCGACTGGTTTTTTACTTTTATTTTTTTTTAATGAACTTGCATTTTCATTCAAATCTTCAAAATTGCAACTCTCTTTTTTCTTCTTTTTTTTAATTGATTCAATATTATTTTCTTCCGATATCTCATTTGTAATTAAAGTATTTTCTTTTAAATTCTCGTCTTCCGTATTCGATTTTGAATTTTTAGATTTTTTCTTTTTCTTTTTCTTAATTGGTTCACTTTCTTCCTTTTTATTAATTTCTATAATTTCTATAATCTCAATTTCCTCGCTTTGTGTATCTTCTCTCTCGTCAACAAAATTAGATTTATCTTTTTTCTTTTTTTTCACCGGACCATATTCTTGAAAATTATCCTCCACTATAATAGATGAATTGTTATTTTCCAATTTTTCTTCTATTATTAAAATTTTATCCTTTTTCTTTTTCTTTGTTTTCATATTATCTTCCGAAATATTAAAAAAATTAAGTATTTCTTTTTCATTTTCTTTCTCTTCATCCGATATTTTCTTTTTCTTAGTTTCAATAAAATCTTCAGTATTTTCAGAACCGTCAAAATTAGAGTTCATTTTCCGTTTCTTGGCTTTTTTCTTAGTTGTAGTAGCATCTTCATTATTTGTGTCAATTTCTGAAATATTTAAATCTAAATTTTCCTGATTATCAAATAATTCTTTTTTTATATTATTTTTTCTTAATTTATTACTATTATCTTCATCATTATTTAGATAATTTTCTTCACTTTTATTCTCTATATCTTCTTCATTATCAAAAATTAAATTCTTATCTTTTCTTATTGGAGAAATGAATTTAATTTGTTCCAGTTTTTCAGAAAAACTAACTGATTTTCTTTTAGAAGATTGATTTAATATATTTTTACTTTGATCGACATCTTTTTCCCCATCTTCACTATTATATTTTGTTGAAATTTCTTTTTCTGTGCCTAATATACAAGAGAGATCTTTTGACGAATAATTTTTCAAATCTTTAGCTTTCGTGAATTTTGTATAACTAAAAAAAAAATAAAAAGCATTTTAAAAAAGTGTTTAAAATGAAAAAAAAAAAATATATATATATATATATACACTTACTGAAGACGACATTTGGATTCTCTAGATTTTTCAACCAATGATTCAGTAATTTCTTTAGTTTGTTCGATTTGCAGATCTTGATTTAGTGAATTTAAAAGTTCATCAAATGATTTTTGATGTCTCACACCTTCACTTGGACCTGCTTGTTTATAACCAATTCCTAAAAAAAATCAAAATTTTATTAATATATATCTAAAGTAAAAAACATTTATTTTTTTGAAGATCGGTTTAAAGTTATTGATAAAGTGGAACTGTACTTTACCAATTTTTCGCTCAGATTTAGGATGCCTAGAGAGAATTAACTCTTTTATCTTTAATCTTCTAATTGATATGGAATACTTTTTTTTCTTTTATATATTAAATCTAACAATGAAAAGTGAAAAGATAGCAAATCCAGTATATTGTTGAAATATTTCCAAAATATTACTTACCAAGGGACTGACAATTTGAGTGTTTACATGCTGATTTCCGACACAAAATTACAATAAAAGTATATAAAAGATGGATAACGCCCGGTATTTGGACACCAATACCTTCTTTACACCCTAAACTTATATAAAACATATAAGTATTTATCAACATTGTATAAAATCAGATATTTTTCAAATTTAATATAGGCCAAGGGACTGACGCCAGGATCGAGATACGCGACTTTGAAATAAAAAAAATAACGTAAATTTATTTACTTAGATTAAATCGATATGGATAATAATGATATAAATCTAATAGTTAAAAATAAATTTAAATTTTCACTTTTTGAGCAGGTACATCCTAAGGGACTGACATTTTAGGGTTAAAAAGACGAATATTTTTATTAAATTTGTTTAAATTTCAATATTTATCATGTGTGCCCAAAAATTATTAACCCTTTCTATATGTTTAGTTAGTCAATATGTTTGATTCTCACTGAATTATTTGTAATTATGCGAAGTTGACCTATTTTTGTAGAATGTCCGATATATATTAATATATATATATGGGTTTTGAATTATTTTAATAACTTAAATTCTTTATATATATAAAGGTATTTTTTTCTCCTAGACAATTAAATAATTCTCAAAATATTTTTTAAATAAAATAAAAAATCATAATGCAAATATTTGAATGCTCTATATGTAAAATTCACAAAATCTTTTGTAAATCACAAAAAAACTCTACAAAACAGATTCTAATTTGAATTTATTCTCTACCTCAACCAAGTATCTCAACTAAATCTATTTTTTTCCTTCTTATTATTCGAGAATATCATTTATTACATGTATCATATGCTTTGACATAGGGATATCAATATTTTGAACAGGTATTATCAAAAATGTCAACTAAAAATAGAAAATTGCACTGATGATGGCCTTAGTAGAATAAAGCCGAAACGAAACGTTTCAATTCTTGAGTTTTTTTTTTAATATAGAAGCTCGAATGGGGCTGTCAACTACTCTGTCCTATATCGACAGCCACCTTAATCTTATATCTAAATATTTTTACCTTTGTTATCAATTTTAACCCTTACATGAAGAGGGTCTACTTCTCCTTGTTGATTGACACCTAAACCGTTTCCTGATTTCCATCCCATTTTTTCAAGCATTCGTTGACCAAATTTATTAGCATCTGTAATGATTTATAAAAATATTTTAACATTATTTTCAACAAATGATATTTCAAATATTTTAACATACCATTAGTCCATAAATTCCCTCGTGGGTTTAGCGAATATCTAACCTTTCTTCTGGGTTCAGCAAGCATTTTAGAATATTTATATTTTTATTAATTTTTAAAATAAATTATAAATATATAAACATAACCATGTGGAGAGTTGTTCAAGCTATATTATTTTAATCTTTATTTAATTAAATAATTAAATACCCGCTTTTACTTAATTATCAGGCTGTATTATTATGATTTAATACAAAACATAAGTAAACATATTTTATTTTATGCTTGAAAAATATTTATTTCTATGTAAAATTTGAAAACTCTCAAATGGTTATGACATTAGAAAAAAAGACCGATTTTTTAGAATTAATTTGATTGGTCAAAAAATTTTTATAAGCTTTATTTCTACTGGTCGCCGTGTAATGTTCTCGTTCTTTTCTCTCGTTCTAAATTTCGATTTATATTAAATTTCAAGATTGAGAATTTGTTTTGAAAAAAATTAGATTCTATTCAAGTAATTGAACCCACTGCAGGCGCTATACAAAAAAAATAAAAAAGTTTCTGAAACATCCAATCCCCCCCTGACCAAATATTAAAGAGATTATAATAAATCTAGCTCTTCTTTAAACTAGTCAGGCCCCAGATTCGTTCTCCAACTCCAGCCAGCGCAATTGATTAGATTTGTGGCCTTCATGCCAACATAAATAAAAAAAGTTATTTAAAAGTTTGTCAAAATTCCCTAAACATAGGGTTACCAAAATTTATATTTCACAAATAATTTCTCTCGTTATAATGACAGATAAATGAAATTATAAGTTAGCATAAAAAATAAAAGGAAATTGATAATATGATTTAAAAAAAAAGTCAGGAGGTGGATTTGAACTCGCGAAGTTTGGTTACGAGAGAATGGAAAAAAATGACGACTAATTAACCACTTGAGCCACCCTTTGCTACAAAAGATATAAGGAGAAATAAGCCATATAAGAAACATGAAATAAAAGGCGAATTAAAACAATTTTAATATTCCACATATGATATATCATTTTTCATTACTTTTTATGCAGATTAATAATTTAAAATGAAAATTTTCATAGCACGCATAGATTTCAAATAATTCAATAGACAAACGTCAGATTGTTTATGCCTTGATGTAATTAAACTAAAAACTCTATCTAATATATGATACATGTTATTAATTCTTGAATTCCCCCTGATTCCAGAGAACTAAAGCCCTTTTAATTATATGATCTAATTTGGGAGTTATTGGCGATCAAAGTTAAGCTTATTTTCGACCTTAATGACATCAAGACTCAATTCTATATATTTTCGAAAAAGCTTATTTAACATTGTCTGATCAAAACCAAATTTTTACCAGAGATTTATAATTAATAAATGAGTTTTTTTCTAAAGTTTCATTAAGATTGGTAAAGAAATAAATAAAATATTGACTATTTTGTAAATTGAGTTTTAGAATT
This sequence comes from Euborellia annulipes, assembly GCA_023213315.1. Lineage (NCBI taxonomy): Eukaryota > Metazoa > Arthropoda > Insecta > Dermaptera > Anisolabididae > Euborellia > Euborellia annulipes. The sequence continues at coordinate 28,119 of JAKCPI010029059.1, read as the reverse complement.
CGGGATCCCGGATGGGTAAAGAGAGCCGTCTATGAACCGTGTCTAGGCTTGATCTGAGATCCCAAATTCTAAAACTCAATTTACAAAATAGTCAATATTTTATTTATTTCTTTACCAATCTCAATGAAACTTTAGAAAAAAACTCATTTTTTAATTATAAATCTCTGGTAAAAATTTGGTTTTGATCAGACAATGCTAAATAAGCTTTTTCGAAAATACATAAAATTGAGTCTTGATGTCAATAAGGTCGAAAATAGGCTTAAATTTGATCGTCAATAACTCCCAAATTAGATCATATAATTAAAAGGGCTTTAGTTCTCTAGAATCATGGGGAATTCAAGAATTAATAACATGTATCATATATTAGATAGAGTTTTTAGTTTAATTACATCAAGGCATAAACAATCTGACGTTTGTCCATTGAATTATTTGAAAACTATGCGTGCTATGGAAATTTTCACTTTAAATTATTAATCTGCATAAAATATACTAAAAAATCCCCCCCCCCCGATACATCATATGTGCAATAATTAAAATTTTTTTTAATTCGCCTTTTATTTTATGTTTCTTCTATGGCTTATTTCTCCTTATATTTGTGTATCAAACGGTGGCTCAAGTGGTAAATTCGTCGTCAAGCAATCTATATTTTTTTCCATTCTCACGTAACCAAACTTCGCGAGTTCAAATCCACCTCCTGCACTTTTTTTTTTATTCTTAACTGTTTTTTGGTGCGCGCGCGCCAAAAACACCTGGCACGGAGGCGGCAACCAAGTGTCGTTCTTTTGTATTATTTTAGTTTCTAAACTGCATATTTATTAAAATTTTATTTAATTTTTATAAATTAAAAAAATCAAAATAATTTTTTATTATTTAAAAATTAATTGTTTAACTAGAATTGAATTTTAAAATTTCTTATTAAATAACCAAAGTACTCTCCATATTCCCGGGGATCTTTCATTCATACGCCGATTGAAGCGTTGTTGTTTCTTTTTCGTATTTTTATTGCAAACACGGGAGTTATATCTATGAAACTAGTTCTGAACTAGTTCAATCCATGCTCTCCATGATACTCTCATAGCAAAAAGAAATAGTTCTTCACTTTCTTTTATATTTAACGATTTTAAGATACCCTTGAATCTCCAATTCTTATGATAATAATCTCTTGTTAAAACATTTTTGAATATAATTTATTTTAATTGTAAATAGTCTTTTTTATTGATTTTTTATTGAATTTGATGTGATATGCGCAGACGCAGCCGCACTGAGTTGGAATCCGGTCACGTGACCCGTTCTTCCGTCGTGTCCACTGTCCACTTGTGCGGCCATCATGTTCACCGCAATTTCTCGGGCTTCTTCTCAACTATTTAGGGGCATTAAGCCTGGACTTAATGCCCAAAAAATACAAAATGATACAGCAAAGATTCTCACCTCACTTTCTGTCAATAGTATGTACTTATTTTTTATTATTAAAACCAAAACTGATTAACCTTAATACCGCCCTATACTACCTCATTTATTAGTAAGATTTTTAAATAATTTATTAATTATTTGACATTTCCTATCCTTATAATGTCATTTTTTATTATATTTTTCTATAATTTTCAAGAGTATATCAAAATGTTCGATTCTTACCTAATTCACATTTATTTTTAGACTCACTTATTTAAATTAATTAACCGGCTTTTAGATTTATATTTTGTATATTTATAATCATATTAATTATTGATGTTTGAAGAAAAAGGTAATTTAAAAAACGAATTTTAATTATTTGCTGGGTGTTATGTGAATGTTATGTAATAACTTGACTATATTTAGTTTAGGGAGCAAATCATATTTCTTTACAATTTTCTTTTTATTTTGATGTTATTTTATTATAATTTTTAAGTTTTTCTTTCAATAATAATTATTAAATCAATTTAAACATTTTTATCTAGATTTTTGTCTCATTCACGTTTTTTGTTCCTCGTCTATACTTAAAGTGTTCATAAAATATAAAAATATTTCAACCCGGGGGGGGCCCCCCCCCCCCGGCCCCCCCCCCCCCCCCATGTTCCCCTATTTTATCCTATAATATTTCAAAGTGTTCTATAAATATAAGTAATTATGATTCATCAATAATATTTTCCTGCCAAATTGACATAGAATTTTTTTTTAGGCTGTCGAAAATTTTTTAAGTTCTACTAAAATGTGTATACATTATCACATATTTATTTTCTTAAATTTTATAATTCATTTAATGAACTATTATTATATATATATGAATTATGTACTGGCAGTCTATTTCCATAGAAAGTGAAGTTTATGTCAAATAGGAAACAGCAAATTCAAATTCACAATTGGGAGTAAGATATTTAGCTTTGTATAAGATTGTATAAATAATACAGTAGAACCTCGCTTAGCGAGCTCCTCTCATAACTAGTAATTCGCATAACGAGCAAAACAAATTGTAAAATAATCACTTGCTTTCGCATAACGAGTGTTTCGCTTTACGAATATGATTCTGGAACGAATTATGCTCGCCAAGCGAGGTTTCACTGGATTATCTTTCATTTGAATATGACATCTATTCGATATATAATTAAAAAAAAAAAAAAAAAAAATTACTTGAAATTTTTCTGACCAGAGTTGGAAGTCTCGTTTCACAATCGAGATTCGCTTCCCATATGTGCAATAAAATTTATTTAAGTTATATTGCCTCCAATGATGAGAATAACCTGAAAAAAATTTTTAAACCTCATAATTATTTCTGTTTAGGTAAAACAAATTATGCAACTGCCCCAAAAGCTGAGGCTAAAGGAGCAACATCCAAGGGTCGTGTTGTCGCCGTCATCGGTGCCGTAGTCGATGTACAATTCGATGATAGCCTTCCACCTATTCTCAATGCCCTGGAAGTACAAAATCGAACTCCCAGACTTGTACTGGAGGTGGCTCAGCACTTGGGTAATTATCTATTTTATTTTCTTCATTATTTAAATATCATCTATTTATTATTTTTAATTTTTAGGTGAAAATACCGTCCGAACAATTGCTATGGATGGTACCGAAGGTTTAGTTCGAGGTCAACAAGTTCTTGACTCGGGCTTCCCTATTCGAATCCCTGTTGGACCCGAAACCCTTGGAAGAATTATTAACGTAATTGGAGAACCTATCGATGAACGTGGACCCATTAACACCGATAAATTTGCTGCAATTCACGCAGAAGCCCCAGAATTCGTTGAGATGAGTGTCGAACAAGAAATTTTGGTCACTGGAATTAAAGTCGTAGATCTACTCGCTCCATACGCCAAGGGTGGAAAAATTGGTAGGCACCTCAAAAATTAAATTAGAATTTCTTTTTGAATCAAAAGGATATAAAATTTCGGTTCAAAATAATACTTATCTTTAATAAATCTGTTTTTCTAGGTTTGTTTGGTGGAGCTGGTGTCGGCAAAACTGTACTTATTATGGAATTGATTAATAATGTTGCCAAAGCCCATGGTGGTTATTCAGTCTTTGCTGGAGTAGGTGAACGAACACGTGAAGGCAATGATCTTTACCATGAAATGATTGAATCCGGTGTAATTTCGCTTAAAGATAAAACATCTAAGGTCGCTCTTGTCTACGGACAAATGAATGAACCTCCAGGCGCTCGTGCCCGTGTCGCTTTGACTGGATTAACTGTTGCTGAATATTTCCGTGACCAGGAAGGACAAGACGTATTGCTCTTTATTGACAACATTTTCCGTTTCACACAGGCAGGTTCTGAAGTATCTGCCTTGTTGGGTCGTATCCCATCAGCTGTAGGATATCAACCTACTTTGGCAACGGACATGGGTACTATGCAAGAAAGGATTACGACAACCACAAAGGGTTCAATTACATCAGTACAGGCTATTTATGTGCCCGCTGATGATTTAACTGATCCTGCTCCTGCCACCACCTTTGCTCACTTGGATGCCACCACTGTATTATCTCGAGCCATCGCCGAATTGGGTATCTACCCCGCTGTAGATCCCCTTGATTCCACCAGCCGTATTATGGACCCTAACATCATTGGTGCCGAACATTACAATGTTGCTCGAGGAGTACAGAAAATTCTTCAGGTTTGAATTTTTTTTTTTATTGATTTTTTTAAATATAATTACTTTTTTACTATTGTAAAATGACATTTTTATAGGATTACAAATCACTTCAAGATATCATTGCCATTTTGGGTATGGATGAATTGTCTGAAGAAGATAAACTAACAGTCGCACGTGCACGAAAAATCCAAAGATTCCTTTCACAACCTTTCCAAGTTGCAGAAGTGTTTACAGGTCATGCTGGCAAATTAGTTCCATTAAAGGAAACAATTAAGGTAATTTTACCCTAATTTAAATAATATTTAGGGTCGGTTGCTTCATTTAGAGTCAGTTAACCTATAGTTAGTTTGTAATGCAGAAACTCTCTTCCAGGGAACAAACCCTATTTAGTATTAAAAGTTTGTGAAGCTAGCAATATAAAAAACACAAATCTTTTAAAAATTATTAAAAATAAAAATTGAAATTAATTTAAACAAATTATATAAATTAAAGTAATTAATTTTAAAAAAATTAATTTTTTTTTTAATTGCAATGCGTTAGCTCAAGAAGAAGAGAATATTCGACGCGCCAGAGGGAGTTGCCAACCCTCGAACATAGTAACAACTTGGATATTAGAAAATATTCAAATAATAAACTTCAACACCTTGCTATATATCCAAATATATTATATATTCCTGACTGACATAAAATGAATACTAACAAAAAAGTATAATTGCAGATTGCTTCTGTCATTTATATTCGTGATGTTAGGATGATGGTGTTTCTAATATCACCTATAATTTATTAAATCTTAAGCGGCCCTTATACGATCAGTCAGAATGTCAGTCTAACTGAATCAGTCCGACCGTCAGTATTTTCTTCATTCAAGTATAATTTTACACGTATCATTAAGACTACCAGTCAGAATCAAATTCTTCGTTCAGTCAAAACGCCATTCCGCTCAAAATACTGACAGCCTGACTGATAAGATTAAGTAAATTAAGGGGTTTCTGCATTACAAAAATAAACCATTAGCGAGAGGTTACCTGACTCGAACTGATGCAACCGGCCCTTATAAAGATATTTCCATTAATCATAGTACCCTTTACGAGGTAAATTTTAAAATATTATCTATTTTTAGGGTTTCCAACAAATTTTGGGCGGTGAATACGATCATCTACCTGAAGTCGCTTTTTACATGGTTGGACCTATTGAAGAGGTCGTTGAGAAGGCAAAGAAACTTAGTGGTGAATAAGCCTAAAACTGCCTCAATTAATTTTATTTGTACGTTATAAAGACTAAAGTGGTAATAGACCTTCGTAGTAAAACACTTTGTTTTATTATATAAAAAATGACAAAATCTTAAATTAATTTTTTTTTTTATTTGGATTAAACAGATTCAAGTGAATAGAATTTTTAATTTGCTTATTATTGTAAAAAAAAAAATACAATTGAAAAATGTATTCAATTTGGTCCGAAATATATTAATGATTATTATTAATTTGTTACATATATAGTATTTATTTATAAAAATATTTTACCTGAAGATTCCATTAATTTTCAATATAAATAAACAAAAAATGAATTAACAATGAAAATAAAAAACAACAAATTTGTTTTTTTAAGATAAATGTTTTCCTTTCAGTTTAAAACATTTTTTATTTAACATTTTAAGCCCTTTGATTTTCATTTTTTTATTAATTGAAAATAAATGGCCAATCTCTTAGGTTTAGGAGAATTTAGAAAAGATGTTTTATATCAAAATAACCTACCCGTAAGACCAAGAAGTTTATTTACAACACCACATACATGCATTTCATCAAATGAAGAAACAACTTATCCGGTAATTTGAAATTTTATTTTATATTTATTTCATTTCTTCTATTATACATTGTTATTATGTATATAAAAATAGAGATATGGAGATTTTCCAAAATTTTTTGATAACACCACAGCTGATCAATGGACAAGTGGAATCAATTTAAATAATGTTGGTCAAAATTCTAGTAACTTTACTAATAATAATTGTGTATCAAATTGGAGACAAAATGTACGAACAAATGCAAAAGGAATTCTTACACCCATTTATCCCCAGGAAGATTATTTATATTCAGTAAGAATAATTTTTGTTTATTTTGATTTATTGAAAAATTAACTAAACGCCTATATATATTACACAGGATTGTGGAGTAGAACTTTGGCCTTTTCAAGATACTTGGCGTGAAGCTGAACTTGAAAGTGGTGGATTAGGTACTCCGTTTACTACACAGCATGGTACTATCTCACTTCGTCTTCTTGATCGAGTTCGCATTGATATGACTGTTGACCGCGCAATACGTATATTAAATTTTAAGGTCAGATTATAAATTCATATAAACAATATTACATAAATAGAGATGACCAACTGTAAACGATATGTATTGAACCAGGTGTATGCATAAGTTTTTCCGTTTTTTTTAAAGTGAAACTTTTTATATATATATCCTCCCAAATTTTTTGGCTCTTCTATCAGCATGTCGCGTTACAGGCCGTGACGTCAAGTGCCGTGACGCTACAAGTCATAACGTCAAAATCCGTGACGACAAAAATAAGAAAGTTGAAATTTAATATTTTTGTTAAAGAAAACACGTAATTTTTTTTATTCAAAATATTGGCCATCGGCTTCTACACATCCCGCCCATCTTTCAGGTAAATCATGAATACCATGCCAGAAAAACTGCTTCTCTTGGAATGGAAACCATTCGTCGACCCATTTTCCAACTTCCTCAAAATTGCTGAACTGCTGCTCTGCGAGCGCATGCCCTATTGATGCGAAGAGTTGATAGTCAGTTGGCGCCAGGTCTGAGGAGTACAGCTGGAGCGACTTCAAGGTGTCTTTCAATTGTTTTGACTTATGAGACGGCGCATTGTCGTGTAACAAAATCACTTTTCAATGTCTTTTGGCCCATTTTCCATTGATCGTAAAGGTCTCTTCGTTGTTTCTTGTGACACATCTAATGCTTTTACCAATTGCTGTTTAGTTTGAGTTGTGTCATCATCCAATAACTTCTGTAATTTTTCGTCTTCGCACTTTTGTGGTTTATCAAAGCGCTCACTGTCTTTCACATTGAAATCCCCACTTTTATATTGTCGAAAACATGTCTCACATGTTCCATTCGATGGAGCATGTTCACCATAAGTTTCTACGAACAAACGATGACTTTCAACACCCTATTTCCTTTCTTTTGAAGAAATAAGAAAATCAATGGTTCTTTTTCAGGCACAAAATTCGACCTGATCACAGAACGATAAAACCAAGACGGCTAGTTTTTAGTGGACTTAATTTGGGTGTGTTTGTAGGTTAATGTTAGCGTATGTCTCAAGTTAATTCGATGTCTACTTTTTGCTGGCGCTAACTCTTAGTTAAACCGGAAAAGACTTATGCATACACCTGGTATATATATATATATATATCAGTATATTGAACCCTCTCTAAACCTTTAGTACGGTTTATTATACAATATTTTTAAATTAAATAGTTCCCGTAGATATTAATATTCAAAAGGCATTTATTTGGATTTAATTAGCCATAAATTTAACAAATTTTGTGAGTATGTTTACTTTTCTGCCTACAATAGTGTTTCAACTGATTACGAAGTCTGTTCTCTTGCTGATAACACAAGTAAAACATGTTTGTACTTAGTAGAGAAATTGCAATGTGCCGTAACAAGGGTATGAAGCGCCTGTGGCAAGTGTCTAACTTGCGCCCCCCTCCCCCCCCCCCATAAAGGTGGATTCACCCCGGGACTTGACTTGACTTGAGTTGAGTCCGGTGGCGAACCCAACCTATGTATTACTATGGAGGTGCATTGATAATACGATTTAAAAAAAAAAGTGCAGGAGCTGGATTTGAACTCGGGAAGTTTGGTTACGTGAGAATGGAAAAAAATAACGACGAATTAACCACTTGAGCCACACTTTGCTTAAATAATATAAGAAAATATAAGCCTTATAAGAAACATGAAATAAAAGAAGTATTAAAACAATTTTAATATTCCACATATGATATATCATTTTTCATTACTTTTTATGCAGATTAATAATTTAAAATGAAAATTTCCATAGCCCGCATAGTTTTCAAATAATTCAATGGACAAACGTCAGATTGTTTATGCCTTGATGTAATTAAACTAAAAACTCTATCTAATATATGATACATGTTATTAATTCTTGAATTCCCCCTGATTCCAGAGAACTAAAGCCCTTTTAATTATATGATCTAATTTGGGAGTTATTGGCGATCAAATTTAAGCTTATTTTCGACCTTATTGACATCAAGACTCAATTCTATATATTTTCGAAAAAGCTTATTTAGCATTGTCTGATCAAAACCAAATTTTTACCAGAGATTTATAATTAAAAAATGAGTTTTTTTCTAAAGTTTCATTAAGATTGGTAAAGAAATAAATAAAATATTGACTATTTTGTAAATTGAGTTTTAGAATTCGGGATCCCGGATGGGTAAAGAGAGCCGTCTATGAACCGTGTCTAGGCTTGATCTGGGATCCCAAATTCTAAAACTCAATTTACAAAATAGTCAATATTTTATTTATTTCTTTACCAATCTCAATGAAACTTTAGAAAAAAACTCATTTATTAATTATAAATCTCTGGTAAAAATTTGGTTTTAATCAGACAATGTTAAATAAGCTTTTTCGAAAATATATAGAATTGAGTTTTGATGTCATTAAGGTCGAAAATAAGCTTAACTTTGATCGACCAATAACTCCCAAATTAGATTATATAATTAAAAGGGCTTTAGTTCTCTGGAATCATGGGGAATTCAAGAATTAATAACATGTATCATATGTTAGATAGAGTTTTTAGTTTAATTACATCAAGGCATAAACAATCTGACGTTTGTCCATTGAATCATTTGAAAACTATGAGTGCTATGGAAATTTTCATTTTAAATTATTAATCTGCATAAAATATACTAAAAAATTATATATCATATGTGGAATATTAAAATTGTTTTAATACTTTTTTTATTTCATGTTTCTTATAAGGCTTATTTTTTCTTATATCATTTAAGCAAAGTGTGGCTCAAGTGGTTAATTAGTCGTCATTTTTTTCCATTCTCACGTAACCAAACTTCCCGAGTTCAAATCCACCTCCTGCACTTTTTTTTTTTATTCTTAATTGTTTTTTACCCTCCCTCCAAGTTGTGAGCTGCACGAGGTTTTTATTTACCACCAATATAATCAGAGAGGCGCGCTACGGGAGAGGGGGGCTGATATAATTGTCGGAGACCATTTCCCTTCTCCCCCGTAGCACCTCACTGATTAAAATGTTGGTAAATAAAAACCGCGTGCAGCTCACTACTAGGTCGGTCACCTTTGTTTTGCGCCCGTGGCGGGCGCCTGTTTTGCTACGCCCTCATTACGGCCCTGGCTCAACTGTATTAATAGGGTAATAGGAGTTTTTCCTGTGTTCGAGTGCCCGGTGACCTGATGCTTGCCAGTGGAAGTATACCAATCCCCCGGATAAATGGAGATCTCGGGTTCAATTCCCGAGGGGGTCGTTTGGAGCACCAGCAAAATAAACATACTCACAAAATGAAACTAGGTTTGATTTGTTTCTTTTTACTATTTTCAAAACTTACAAATTAATGAAATTTTTAATTAATTCTTCAGAGTAATATTGTCATCGCCCTTTCAAGTAATGGCTCATCAACAGCTTTACTTCATCCAAATGGACGCATTTTTCAATATGGAAGTCGAGTAGAAATTCTTGCAAATGATAATCATGGAAATAATAAGTGTGTATAATTACAAATTTTTCATTTAGATCACATTCAAATTGTGCTTATTATTGATAAATCCAAATTAAATAATACCTCTAAGGAAGAGCGCATCTGAATGACCAATAGTTTGCTATTATATTGTATTATATATATATGCATTAAAAATTAATGTTATTTCATAGAAAAAAATGAATGTTTTTTTTAGATATGCAAAAATGTGGTATAAAGGAGTAAGTTTCACCTCTGAACAATGTGCTTTAGTGTATTTGGTGGATGCAGCTGGAACCCGTACCACAACTGATACCTTTTGGGATATGTCTCAAGATTTATCTCTTACTGTATTTTATAATGATAGTAGACATGGAGCTGGAAGTATTCAAGAAGCTGGTGCAATTTTACAATCAATACAATATTGGCTAAGTGATGAAGGCATACATAATTGGATTATAAACAATGTACGAATTTCTCAAACCCCTGATGGACTTGTCCGGTATGATAAAAAACAATTTTTCTTTTAAACCCCCAAATATGTATTAAGACAAAATTTAAGTCGCGTTGGTTGCTGAGATTCACCCCATATTCTGCTCTCCTTTTCGAGTCATTTTCAAAAGTGTTAGCAAATTATGGAGGTGGTTTGTTTTCGGAGTCGCAGGCTTGTTGATCCCCAATTTTGTTCAGTGGATGTCTCAGAGGTTTAGATTTGCCTTTGAGAACTAGGAAGAGGTTGGTTAATGCAGTAGTGTTTGTATTATGTTAGGGTTGAATTCGGGACCTCGTTCTACTTACTCCAATGCTCAAAGTGTTATTGGATGTCTTCGTCTATTGGGGAGGTCACATATGTTATTGGATGAAATTATTTTGTAAATTGTAACTCAAATATATATATGAAGACCGGAAGTCAATTATGATCCATGTGCCTTTTCAAAGTTTTGAGATAATGATGTTTTTTTTATGCGCAGAGCATATACAGCATTTTGATGGCAATGATCTGATCTACTACCCACAGGTTTGGGACTTTGATAAGAATAATCTTCAAGTGGCTTGGCTTATAGATCATAATTCCGGTTATAACTCGAAAATTGAAAAAATGGCACTTTGATCAAAATTTACATCAGATCTTCATATATATATATATATATATTCCAGTATATCAGTTTTTTAATGTTTAATTAGTTAACTTAATTACAAATTATTTAGCTAATTATGAAAAAAATCAAATGTTATACTGCTTTCCTCTAGCTTTTTACCAAATGAGATTCCATTTGTGGAGATTTAGGTCTACAATTGAAGGGGTCGGTTGCAGATAGTGTTAATCCACAAATATGACCAACCCGACTTTTCAGCACCTTCAATTTCAGGTCTATATTATTTGTACAATTTTTTTCTCAGCCTGATATTGCCATTAGAGTGCTCTGACAGTAGCAAACAAACTTCCTATTGGTGTTTTGTTTATTTCCAAAGTTTAAAATTGAAATATCTTAGAACTATATATTTGTGGGTTAGCACAATCTGCGCCAGACCCCTTCAATTTTTTTGGTCATTTTACTGAGATAGATGAGTTTCCTTATTTTTCATTGAAAATATCATTACATTCGCTCACTTATTTTCAAGTAAGTTCGTGATTTTGGTATTGTTTAGGGTTTCAGAGGCACAGAGTTGTCGCAAGTATTAGAAGTACCCCGTACCCAGTATTTTTTTAAACTCCAATATCCAGACAAATGGGAACGAGGCAGGGAATGGGTGGTTCCGGCCCTTTAAGCTCTAAATATTCTGGTAATAGGGTAATCCTGACAGCACAGTAACAGACAAGACACGATTGACATGTTGATTAGAGTCTATCAGACTGTCTGCGACGAAGTATCTGGTCTTGTCTTGTCTGTTCCTGTGTACTCTCAGTTCCTAAGAGGTTAAAACTCAAACCTCCTCCACACATTTTCAAACTTAATTGCTGGTTTGAAAATTAATAATTTCCCTAAGATGGAGTAGCTATTAACTTGGTTTATAAAATATATTTTATATAAACTCATTATTTTCTGTTTTATCCTTAACAGAATAGCACGCAATAGTAATAAATATTTGCTCCGAACATCCCCCTCAAATGGAACAGCATCTTTAACAACGCCATTCTTGCATTGTACTGCTTCTCTTGGTCAAACTTCCCACTTATTTGTTAGAAGAGGAGAACGTAGAATGCATTATGATGGAACTAGTTTCATTGTACGAAATGCTGGCCATTCCGCTGGATTTGATGAGAAAAATCAGCTTAAAGTGTATTGAAAATCAAATTTATTTGGATAAAATTTAACAATTTTTTTTTTATAACAAAACTTGTCATATTAAAAAAAAGTTTCTTCTTTAATCACTGCTTAGAAAAAAAAAAAGAATCATAATTATCTTGCTAAAAATGAAAATTTCCCAAGAAAACATCACTTTTTTATTTTAATATTGTAATTAAAAGAGTAATATAATAATATATTTTTAAAAATTATAAATGTTTTAACAATTTTTTTTTCATATTGTAATAATTTAATCCTATCTTATAGGGGGGCCAAAAATCCTTCTTTATAAATGAAATTTCACCAGATGTCTAAAGTCACGCTTGTCTTATATACAAATAAAGTATTAGAGTCATGACAAAACATAAACATAAAAGGCCTAACACATTTTTTTTTTAACACTCACTTTGTCCCCACACACACACATACACATAGTCTTTTTCGGCAACTCAGGCCATATAAGTTTTTTAACGATAACCGTATTTTTATTTATATATATATTAGGGTCCAGACATTTGGTATCCAAATAGCTTAAATAAGTTAATAGGACTGCCCGGGATCCGAACTCGCGACCCTTAGTATAGAAGGCCAGTACCCTAGCCATTAGACCAAGGCCCGAGGGCATAATAACACATTTATAAATATAATCCCAAGCTTGGTTTGAAATTGAAATACAAAGGAGATATTTTAAATAAATAAAACAAGAAAGATATGATTGCACATTATAAAAAAATAGCTCAAAAAAATGAACATCTGTCATGTGAAAAATTAAAACATTTGATTCATATGCAGGGCCTGGGGCGAGCAGTATGATTTTATTTACTTTTTTTCAAAATATATATAAAACATTATGTCAGTATCAATCAAAAAGATTAATTAAAATATTTTTCCATTATTAAAATAATTTATTTATCTGATATTTATATAAAAAATATATATAAGTTATTTTTATTTCTTTAATTGCTTCTGAGAAAAATGACATCACCCATTGTTTGAAAACAAGTTATTTAGACCAATCTGTTTTACTTTCTCTTACCTATATGAATATGTTAATATACATATATATAGAGAGAGAAAGTATTGGATTCATTAATAAAAGTGTAAAATGACTGTTATTTATTAATCTTAAGGAAGTGGATTTGCAGCCAGGAGAAGAGAGGCACTCTATGAATTGTTCTCTCTTCCCATCGCAGATCCCGATTTTTAAAACTCGAATAACAAAATAGTCAATATTTTATTTATTTCTTTGCCAATCATTATAAAACTTTAGAAAAAACTCTATATTTTTACATAAATCTATGGTAAATTTTTGTTTTTTATCAGACATTGCTAAATAAGCTTTTTTCTATAATATAAAATTGGGCAGTCAGGCCGTTACCCCCGAATTGATCATCAATAACTCGAAAATTAGATCATTATCATTAGAAAATTATATATCATATGTGCAATATTAAATTTTTTATTTTAATACGTCTTTTATTCAATGTTTCTTATATGGTCTATTCTTCTTAATATTAATAAAATCAAAGTTGTCTAAATTGTTAAATTGATCAAAAATAATATTTTTTCCATCGTCACTTTACCAAACTTTGCGAGTTCAAATCTATCTCATGCACTTTTTTTTCATTCTTATTATAAATTTCCTTTTTGATTTTTTACTTTAAATAATTGCCAATTAATAAGAAAATACACAATGAGTGGCCAAAAAATTAAATAAATATAATTATATTTTTAAAATTTGATTGCAAAACAATTTTTCAATAATGCCGCCATGTTCACAAAATAGCCACAACAAATTTTCCTTTTTAAATAAATCTCATTTATTCGTTTCAACAATATTATTAATTGTTTATAAAATTAATTTTTTAAATATAAAAAAAAATTTCATATTATTATTATTATTATGTATAATGTTTTTTTAAGAGGCGGTACAGAAATGGCGGAATTAAATTTAACTTGTCATTTGCAATCAAGTTAAACAAGTTCTAATTAAATATTTGGAATGTCAATTCATTAATCTAATATATTTTTTTATATATATAAATAAATTAATAAATATTAAAAATTTATGATATTTAAATTATGGCCGTGAATAATTTCGAACCTGCTCCAAGTGAATTACAAGAGATTAGAAAACTTTTATGGGGACCTAATATTAAAGAAGACGTTTTTAGCAGATGGGCTCAAGGTAGAATTAAATATTTTTTGCTATTAAAATAATTTACAAGTTTCTTTTTTACAAATTTTTTTATTAAATTCTCTTTTTAGGTTAGCAAGGAAGACATATCCATTTCCATCCAATTGATTTAAATTAACTATATTTATCATATTCATTTGTATTTTTATTAATTTTAATACATTCTCTTTTTTTTAAATTTAGGTTTTTACTTCAGTAAATTCGAGCCCACAGCTCTAATTCAAAATGAAGGTGGACCATGTGCTGTTATTGCCCCTGTTCAAGCTTATATCTTGAAAATTCTTTTAGCTGAATCTATTGGAAATAATTGGAGAGAAGTGAGTATTATCAGGCTTTTGTTACTTAATTAATTTTTCAAAAAATCTAAGTTTTTTTTTTAAATATGTAATTATTCGAGAATAATTCATAAATTTAGCATACAAATTTTAGTAGATTTTAGATTTATTGATTCCTTTTCTTTGCCGTTGACCTACTTGGACTTCAGACACATAGGTGTGTTACATTTTGAATTTGTTGATAGGGAAGTCCGAAGATGCTTGAAAACCATCTTTCTTACTCACAAATCTACTATTTAAAATTTTAGTAATAATTCGTTTTAAAATCTCGAAAACGACAAGCTACAATTATGAAGATATATCTATAGAAGTTACTTGTCCAATTTAAGCATGAAATTCAAATTTATTCGTTATAATATGTATTTATATGTAATTATTATTGTAATATATAATGTATAACTAAATACCCTTGAACCTCGTTTATCGAGCCTAATTCGCAATTCAGAATCATATTTATAAATTATAATTATTCGTCCTTCTCCTTGAAATAATTAAATCAAATTCAATGGGGGGCATCTTCTAAAGATATTCGGAAGGAAAGGCTCGAGCCCCCCTCCCCCAAAATTCTTAGTTACGCCCATGAGGAGTCCTCAAAGAGCTGTCCCCCTCCCCCATGACCAGACTGATGTAACATGTACACAATCCGGGACTTTCCCTCTTCTCGCCACTCGTTATGGGAAACGTCGCTCGTTAAGCAAGTCATTCTTTTCCAATTTGTTTTGCTCGTTATGCGAATTACTATTATGAGAGATGTTCGCTAAGCGAGGTTCTACTGTATTCATAAGAATATTTACACCCTGTAGTTATTAAAATTATTTATACAAAGCATCTATACGATGAATAACTTGTAATTTTCAATTATTAAGTCAATTCTTTTACCATATATTAATTAATCTTTATATATATAAATGTCTCAAAAAAATGTACTCCCACCAAACATTATTTATGAACATAGAGTGAATGGAATAGCTTCGAATATAGAAGACAAATGTGATTTTTTTTAAGGTCTTTTTCGGCATCTAAGGCCATTTAGACCCCATCCCTATTTATTTCAAATGATTTGTAGTCAAATCAAATAAAATAAATTTTTCTCGCTTGGGTCGGGAAGCGAACCCGAGATCCCGGTGCGAGAAGCTAGTATTGCCAAATGTAATTGAAGAATCATGTTCGCAAAAGTTCAAATTGATGACCATTATAGTCCAGACAACACTGATGACGCGGACAAAGGGTTTCGAAAACGTCACGAAACAAGTCATTAGGAATATCGCGACATTGTCCTTCAATTTCCAATTTCAATCTATCACTTGTTCTTGGTTTGGTACGATGTCTTTAAGATATCCCCACAAAAAGAAGTCCATGGACGTGAAGTCTGAGGAACGCCCGAGAATTCAATGGTGGGATAATAATGGACATCAATTTGAACATTTGCGAACATGATTCTTCAATTTCATTTGTCTTCTGTATTCGAAGCTATTTCATTTCACTCTATGTTCATAAATAATGTTTTTCTCGTCATTCGAAGTGGGAGTACATTTTTTTGAGACACCCTGTATATATATGGTAGTCTCGATTAGGAGTGTTCGATTATGGATTATGAAAAATTAACGATTAATTGATTATTGGGTCCGGACAGACGAAAAAATAATCGATTATATCATACCTTTTTTTTCCATCCTGTGAAAATCATTTTACCTTTTTTTTTAGCAAAACTAAATTTTTTTCGCCCCCCCCCCCCTTTTTTTTTCCTAATCCAAAATATCATTTACCACATTTTATTTTCGAAAACTCTATTCTTGTTAAGATGATGGAGAAAATGGCTGTTTAATTTGATAAGGATAGCGAATAGCAGCCAGGAAAAATTTATTTGATCGTCGACGCGACTGGCGTCCGAAACGTCGACGATCAAATAAAGGAAAATCTGATAAAACTTGATCTAGTTTTTGTCTGATTTGATTTTTCCTGGCTGCTATTCGCTATCCTTATCTATTCTTGTTTCTTTATATAATATATTATTCACTTATTTTTTTTTTGTTTATTTCACAAAACTAATTAGTGTTTTATATAAAATGTTTTCAGGTGGATGGCGAACATGCAAATGAATTACTAGTCCAAGCAGTTTGCAATATCTTAACTCTGGCAAGTTCCCAAATTGGTGGAAAATTTATTTTAGTTCATATGAATAATATAAATTCGCAAGATTTAATTGAAAAACAAAACAAAAATCCACTAGAGCATGAACAATTTCATGAACAATTGAGGTATTAATTTTGCCATTCACTAATTATTTTTATATTACTTAAAAAATATTTTTTTTTTTAGGGTTTTGTCTTTGGATTCGATTCAAGATGTGAAGGAATATTACATATCTAAAATTGAAACATTAAAAGAAACATTCGGAGTATTATTACTTTTATATTCAGTCATTTCTACAAAGGTGAATCATTTATTCTAAATATCACATAATTAAATGCACTTATAGGGTGCAAATTTCATCTTGATACACTAGGGTTTGGAACAAATTAAAACGGAAGTGAACGACACCTGTGAGCCGTTGATCGACTCTACGTATGGCTATGGAAGTCAGAGTTTAATCAATTTGATGCTGACGGGACGAGCTGTTGGACATGTTTGGGATCACGATCAAGATGTAGGGGGATTAAGTAAGTGTTAACTTTTATTAAAATTAGAGTAAACTATTCGGTTTTTAACTAAAACAACAGTCGACAACAATCAATCGCGACCAACTCTATAGATTATAAAAACACCTTTTATACCAAACCCCTCACCCTAACAAATTCTTGCAATAGGGGTGTTTTCTACTTGTTCGAGTTGACCTTTTATTTAATTTTTCCCATTTTTGAGGATCTTTTATCTTCAGTTTTGTAGAGTATGAGCAGTCTAGGAAGCAGAGAGTGACTGTGTTTGATCATTAATTGTTAAGCTTGATTGTTGTAAAAAATATGTAACAAAGAATAAATACGAAATATTAATCGATAGATCATCCCATCCTTGTCGCCTATATAATATCTTCTAGTATACTAACCTAGAGTAACGTTAGTAAAGGATGGGACGATCTATCAATTAATATTTCGTATTTATTCGCTCTTGTTTTTGTTACATATTTTTTTTCAACAATCACGAAGGGGAATAAGTTTAGAGTATATATATATATATATTACTGATCAAACACTCACACCCTGCCTTCTAGACTGCTCATACTCTACACTCTGTTCTCGTATACTACCTTGGTAGCGTTAATAAAGGATGTTTATTTTGTGTTTATTCGCTCTTGTTTGTAAGAGGAGGAAAGTTTGGAGGAGAGGTCCGGCCCATGAAGACCTCCAGGCTAGATCTTTGAAGAGGGGAAAGAGTGTAGAGTTTGAGCAGTAGGGTGCCGAAAAAAAAAAAAAAATTTCATTTCTTCCAAACCTCCTAAAAGTTGCCTTTTGGCCAGAAAATGATAATGGCAAAGAAGCTGATGATCAGGCAATTTATTTGGATTAATTCCGTCTGCAATAAGTCGACGTTTCGGAGCCAAAACGACTCTTTCTTCAGGACCATGCGGTGTCAAAACAAATAGCCCTCAATTTTGTCATAAAAGCTGTGATTGATGTCGTTAGAAGACATTATTTATTTATTTATTTAATTAATTAACTGTACATAGGGCTGCCCCTCTTAGTGTACATGAGGTAAAATTAGCCAACTCAGAGGCAAAACGCGAGCCGCCGATCATCAGTCGTTAATCACAGCTTTGTTTTTTTGACACCGCTTGGTCCTGAAGAAGGAGTCGTTTTGACTCCGAAACGTCAACTTATAGCAGACGGAATTAATCCAAATAAATTGCCTGATCATCAGCTTCTTTGCCATTATCATTTTCTGGCCAAAAGGCAACTTTTAGGAGGTTTGGAAGAAATGAATTTTTTTTTTTCGGCACCCTACTGCTCAAACTCTACACTCTTTCCCCTCTTTTATTTATTAATCCTTCTCAATAATATCCACCAGGCTGCCCCTATCTTCATCAGATAATGGCAAAGTTTTAGCTAAATTGGATAGCGTGCCTCATCGAGGTTAAAATTTTGAAAAAATGCGATTTTATGTAAAAATTCGTCAATTTTTACTTCATAAAATGAAAAACCTTGTTTTGAGAAAAATGAGTTTAAGTTTGTAAGTTTTTAAGTTAAGATTTGGAACCTTTTCATGTGGATGGTCACATATATATATATATAATTTAATTGGATTTGCACAAGCAATTATGATTTAATTTGAAAAGTGGAAGTGCTTTGTTGTGATAAACTGATATATATATATATTCATTATTTCTCAATTATTATATTTTTAAATGAATTTAATAAATTAATTCTTTTTTTTTTTTTTTGTTTACAGAATTACGCGGGATTGATAAACAAAATGAAGTTGGATTTTTAGCTTTATTAGAGCATCTGAGATATTGTGAAGTAGGTTCATTTTTAAAAAATCCTAAATTTCCCGTTTGGGTTTTAGGCAGTGAAACTCATTTAACAGGTATTGTTTTTTATATAACTGTTTACTTTTTTTATAAACATAACAATGAATAACAAAATTGATTAGAATATATATACTATAAATCTCTTTTATAAACAAGCACAGCATATAGCCCGAAGCAAATTTTAGTTTATAGAAAAAAAAAATAGATTTAATAATTTTTTTGTCCTCATTTCTTATATCTACGTTCTTCATTGAAGATTTTTACTTTTTTATTTTCATTAATAAATAATATTGAGATAATTTTTCAGTTTTGTTTTCTTGGGAACGACGTTTAGTAAGTGCAGAAACTCCATGTGAAATTGCAAGACGAGTGTTCAAATCATTCGATCCTGATGGAAATAATTTTATTTCAACTGTCTTACTTCAAGACGTTCTCAGTACTTTGGAGCTTGTCGCCGAAACTGAATAGTAATATTTTTTTAAAAAAATAAATCTCAATCATTATTAATTAATTAATACAAAAATTTTTTAGTGTGGATATTATGAGAAAAAAACTCGATCCAGAAGGACTTGGAATCATACTCCTTAATTCATTTATGGATGAATTTTTTCCTGAAGAAAAACGTTCAGCTCCAGATACTTTCACTCTCTATCATTATAATGGACTTGCCCGTTCTTGTCCTGAAAACAAAGTAAGCTTTTTTTTATGAAATGCATGAAAAAATTATATTCCTTTAGATGTTGGATTGAAATTTATTTTTAAATTTTTTTCATGTAATTCTATGGTTAGTATCAATGGAGAAAAATAGGCAGAGGCAGACAAAAACAGTAAAATACTTTGCACTCATTGATCAAACCATCAAGACAATCAAACAAAATTAAAAAAATTTTAGATATATATCTTATACATTGATCAAATAACTAACTCTATGCAAGATAAATTCAAAATTATTTTTAAAAATAACTTAACTTTGTTGAAAAATTAGTAAGGGTCGCAAACGACCCAAGACCAGGTAAAAAGGGTTTTAACCCAATTAAAAAAAAAAAAAAAAACAAAAAAATGTAAATAAAAATAAAGGGCGGGCAAAAAAAGATTTTTTTGGAGAGAAAATTTTTTTTCCCCCCCCCTCATAAAAATTTTTAAAAAAATTTTTAAATCCGGCCCTGATGATATATTCAAATGATTTATGAGATGTCACAAAGTTTTAATTATTTATCTTTAATAATAATGATTAAAAAAAAAAATGTTAGGTGGTTGGGTCGATTTTGACCCAAACCTTGTTCTAGGGTTAATAAAAGGAGCGAAATATTGCCTGAAATAATATTTAGATTATTTTCCTATATACAAATTAACATGTCTCTGCCTACTTTCCTCCATTGTTATTCACATTATAATCTATTTATATAATTCGCTAATGTCCGTATGTCTCGCCAGGGCCGGATCTGGGGGGGGCAGTGGGTGCACGTGCCCCGGGCGGCAGATATCAGGGGGGAAAATCTAGGGTCTCTAAAAAAAAATTTTGCGTCTCTAAAAAAAGGTAAAATATTTTTTCGGAAAAAATTTCTGTTCCACGCAAGAGAAAAATGTTCTTAGCGTCTCTAAAAAAAAAAGGTATTTTTTCGGAAGGGAAAATTTGGTTCCGCGAAAAAAATTTTGGAGATATGAGAAAATTTAAGGAGGGGGCTGCAAATTAAATTTTGCCCCCCCCTATAAAATCTCTTAGTTCCGGCCCTGTGTCTCGCTCTGAATTTAATGCATTAAATATTATTAGCTACCATTCTGACATCTCTTGGCTAATTTTTGAATTACTTGATTTTTTGGGCATACTTTTTATGACACACAACGCCATCTTATCGGGAAAAACATGCGTAACACCTTCGGTCCTATTCCGCCTTAAACAAGATGAAAAAAAATTAAATTCTCTTGACGGAGAAATTAAAAACTCCTCATTTATCTCTTATTTAGATTTCAAAAAAATGATTATTTAAATTTGACCATGTCAAGTAACATTTAATGTATTTTTTAGGTAGTATATCAGGAAGGGAATGCCGTTTTACTTGAATGTGATGTGAAATCAATTCTAGAAAGCAATTCAATGCTAACCTGTCTTCAAACTAAATGGCCGAATATTGATGTACAGTGGATCGGTGGAGTTACACCATCTCTCAATTAATTAATTAATATCTCTTATGCTTTCTCATATCAAAAACAAATCATTCCAGTCATTATAAATTTTTTTTTTTTTTTTTTTTTCCATTTTCATTACGAATTCAATTACCGTACACTTCTTCTTGATCTCTTGAGAATTTTATTCTTTTTTGCATATTGCAATATAGAAATTAATTTTATTTTCCACAATTTTTAAGCAAAAAATTTTGAATTAATAAATAAAACATTCTAAGAACGTTGTTGTTAAAAATTTATTAGGGATGTACGAATATATTCATTGTTAAAATTAATTTACCTTCTTTAAAAAAAAAATATTTTCGAAAGATCATACATTTTGAAGGTAAATAAAATGATTATTTATTTTCATTAAAACCTATTTATTAAAATATTTATATTTTCATAATTTTAAATTGTTATAAATTTCTTTTCTTGCTTAGTCAGATTGGCACGAAACTTTCTCGTGATATTAGGAATAATTTATTATATATTTATTCTTATTTTAAAAAAATTTTGTTTTCTATATTGATATTAATTAAATTAAAAACAAAAAAATATCTAAATATATTTTAAAAACTTTTTTTTTAAGTTTATATTGTATTAAAAATTTATTGACAAATTTAATCAATTAACATAATTTTAAATTTATGATTAAATGAAAAAAAGAAGCCATTGAATGTAAGATTAATCTCAAATTTGTAATTAATAAAAAATGAATATCCTTTAACGTAAAATTTCTTTTGTTAAATTCTTATTTATTTATATCAATATAATAATAAATTCATTAAAAAAATTAGTGAAAAAAAAAAATATTTAATTTGAATTTGAAGTTATCTTGTCATTAATAAAAATACTACATTTTCGGTTTAATTGTTGTATATTTTGTATTAAACCCAATGTTTCGGCTATTTATTCTTTGACCTTCATTTATACAAATCATGACAGATATTTTAGAATTCAAAATGTAAATAAATAAAAAATCGTAAACATGGGAAAATATTTATATTTTCTTACCATGGCAACTATTTCTCCTAATTTTTATTTTTTTCTTATTTTAACGGTTAATTACTCATTAACTTATTGTTATTTGTGAAACAAAACCTGTCCGGGACTCTCACAAACATACACAAAAAATTTCATCATAATTGGTTCAGTCGTTTAGGAGGAGTTCAGTCACATACACACGTACAGAAGAATTATATATATAAAGAAAGAGAAGAAGATAAAGATATAAGATATATATATATATATATATATATAAACCGCTTACGTTCTGAAGAATGATCTTTTACTAAAACTCTTTGATTTGTGTCAATTTTACTTGAAAAAGAATATATATAAAAGGCCGAAACAATGGTATTAATACAAATAAACCAGGGTTGAAAAGAAAAAGTGTAATTTATTATTTATTATTAGAATAAGTAATAATAGAATATTTTATAACTCTATAACACTTCTACTTAATTCTTTCAAATCCAAAAAAAAAAAATTTGTTAATTGATCTTTGTTATTGTATCTTCTTATTTTTTAAAATTTTATGTATTATTTCTTTATCACTAATTAGTAATAAATTAAAATTTTAAATGAATAAACACCTTCAAAGTTCAATCATTTATTTTATCATAAATTCAATACATGATTCTTTCTTTAACAAAAAAAAATTAATATATTAAAGCCCTCGGGCTTTGGTGCAGTGGTTAGCGTACTGGCCTTTTATACCAAGGGTCACGGGTTCGCATGCAACTATTTCAAGTGGATTGGCTACCACTTAAGGTGATATAAATAGCGATGGGGTTTAAATGACCTTCACTGCCGAAAAAGATCTTAAATGACATAAAAAAAATATATATAAAGAAGACGATGGTTCTCCGAGTTCACCCATCCGAGATTACTCCGAGCTTGGCAAGGCTTAACCGCAAGATCATTTTATTATTTTTTATATTAATAGAAAGAGAGATAAAGAATGGGATGCATGAATGTCAAGTGTTTTAAATTAAATCAATCAACAATATTTAAAAAAAAAAAATAATTAATTTATAATTTCAAATCACTGATGTTAAAACTTATTTTACTTTAGAAAATATAAATTTTTTGCGATGGTGGGCGATTTCGTTTTTTAGCATTAGTAATATGGGTAATAATAATTTCCCTTGAAATCTTGTATTTAATTTAGTAAATATAAGATTTTTTAATCTATTTTGACTTAAGACTATAATAAATGTAATTAATTATTAATATGTAATTATTATTGATATTCCTCATAGATGTTTTAATTTTATTTTAATTTTAATAAATTTGTATTAAAAATACGGTCTGTGTATCAGGAGAATAGAAGAGTAGAGGAGTGTCTTGGCGCCAAAAGAAAATATAACCTCCTCTCTGTTTTTGACCTCCGGGTAGAATTGATCATTGATTTTGTGTATTTATAATATAAATTATATATTTTGTATAGAAAATATAAAAGAACTGATTAGTGCTGCACTCTTGTGGAGAATTAAAATTTTTACTTATAATTCTAAAAGTCTCCACAAGATTGCAGCACAAATCAGCTTGAGAATTATAATTTGTACTTTCTCTTACCCGCTCTTACCTAGGAGAAATGGTTGCCATGGTAACAAAATATAAATATTTTTTCATGTTTATAAATTTAATATATCGGTGGAAACTAAATATATGTCGACAGGAAAAATCCGGTGTGACAAGCATAGGCGTAGCCAGAAATTTTCGATGGGGGGGGGGTTCAGGATGATTTCTCCCCCTCCCCCTACTAATAGGAGCAGTATACGGCGTCTGTTCCGTCAAATTGAACCTGATTTGAAATTGGCAACCAACAGCAGCGCTCCATGCGGACCTTTCAAGAATGAAGGATGTCTTTCAAGAAAATATATATATACTTACTATCTTTTTTATATTCGGCGTCTCCTCGTGTCTGAAAATTATTGCGTTATGCATTGAAATTGAATTTGTACTTATTTTTTATATACTTACCTTCAAATACTTACGATTATTTATACCTTGTTAGTCTTCAATAAATAATATTTTATGTTTTACATTGTGTGAATTATTTATTAACATTAGATAAAGTCATAGTCGATCCCATTTAATAGAACATTTGGCATCCCTTGTGGGGATTGATTTTTCATTGGACTTTATGACTAACAAGATGGAAAACGCTGAAAATAATCTCAAGAGATTGAAGAGTGAGAGAAGTCAACTGAGGCGAGTTTTCACCATAAGTTATAATAAGATGAAATCCACGTTTCAAGGTGAAGAAACTCCAGCTGACATAATTGAAACAGAATACAAGAAGCTTCTGGACAAACATAACAGATTGTCTCATATCGAAGAACAAGTAAGTGAATTACTATTTTTTATGATTCAAGACGAAGAAGAGTTAACTAAAGAATTTGATTTAGCCGAAGATTATAGAAACAAATGGATAGAAATTAATACTATATATGAACGAATGAAAATTAATGATTCACTTGATCAATCCATTCAGTCACGATCTTCGGGAAAGTCAAATAAAAACCGAAATTATAAATTGCCAAAATTGCAATTATATAGATTTGATGGCAATTTGAAAAATTGGATCGGTTTCTGGGCACAATTTAAAAAGATACACGAGGACAAGAGTCTTGATGAGGAAGATAAATTTCAATACCTCATACAATCTACTCTAGAAGGATCTCCTGCGAGAGAACTAATTGCAAGCTTTCCTCCCTCTTCTAAAAATTATTTTAAGGCAATTGAGCAAATGAAGAAGAGATTTGGGAGAGATGAACTTTTAATAGAATTATATGTGAGAGAACTTTTAAAATTAGTTTTAGAACAAGCCATGAACGAAAAGAAGATGTCCCTTAGATCTCTTTATGATAAATTAGAAACTCAAATAAGAGCATTGGAAAGTCTGGGTGTCACATCCGAAAAGTATGCATGTATGATTTTTCCTCTAGTCGAATCTTCCTTACCCGAAGCTATTTTAATCGAATGGGAAAGGACAAAATCAAAGGGTATTTTTGAAAAAGAAGAGAAGAAAGAGTGTTCTCCCTTAGAAGATTTATTAACGTTTCTTAGACATGAAGTTGAGAGTGAAGAACGCTTAAAATTAGCTCGATCCTCTTTTAAGAAGAGCGATACAAATGACAAAGGGAAAAAGAAAACAGAGATCTCTCAAGAGAAAATACCCACTGCATCCAGCTTGATTAATGTTAAAGATCCCAGCAAAAATAATTGTGTTTTCTGCGATGGGAAACACACGAATAGCAATTGCTATAAAGCTCGCACATTTGAGTTAGAAGAGATAAAAGGAATACTTAAACAACAAGGTTGCTGTTTTTCATGTTTAAACAAGGGTCATACTGTGAATAATTGTCGAATAAAGATGAGATGTATCATTTGCAGCAAAAGACATCTACCGCTTCTGTGTCCTGAAAGGAAGAAGTCAACTACCTCTGAAAAGGAAAAGGAATCTTCAGATTCGTCTACCGTGCCCCAAGCAAGTCTGGCTAACTGTGAGCAAAGCGAAGTTTTCATGCAGTCGTTATGTGTCCATGTACAACATGAAGGTCTCCAATGTGCTGCAAGAGTACTAATAGACACTGGCTCGCAGAGATCGTACATCTCGAAGCGTCTTGCATCTCTAATGAGGTATTCTTCGAGAGGAAAAGAAAAGATAGCTCATGCCCTGTTTGGCGGTACTCAAACGGAGGCGAAAACACATTTTAAATATAAAATTGAAATAAAGAATCCTCATAATGACTATACATACCGAATTGAAGTCTTAGACATACCCGAATTGTGTTCTGCTGTACCAGTAGCCGCCAATGGACCCTGGAAAACAGAACTTGAAGATAAGAAAATTATTTTATCCGACATGAAGGACGCTCCTATTGATATCCTAATTGGATCAGATTTTGCTGGCCAATTATTGACAGGCAGAAGGGAAGTTTTGAGCTGCGGTCTAGTAGCCATAGAAACTTATTTAGGATGGACTCTAATTGGAAGAACCAATGAATCCATAGAAAATGACAAAAGTGTAACACTATTTGTACAAGATTTTTCCGTAAATGAATTGTGGGATTTGGAGACACTTGGTATCGAAGATCCTGTTCAGAAAAGATCCAGTGAAGAAAAACAACTGGAAGCAAGATCTTATTTTTTAGAAACGGTGAAAACGTTGAGTGATGGTCGTTACGAAGTACACCTCCCTTGGATAAACGAGCATCCACCGTTAGACCGAAATTTCGAACTAGCGAAAGCTAGATTAAATAAAACCTTGGCGAAACTGAATACTTTTCAACTTTGTGAAGAGTATGAACGAATTTTTCAAGACTGGCTGGTAGAAGGTATAATAGAAGAAGTGCCTTTCAATAAATGGAATGAGGGACACTATCTACCACATCGTCCTGTTTTAAAAGACTCCAGCACCACGAAGATCCGTCCAGTGTTCGATGCATCAGCACATGAAAAAGGACACCCCTCACTGAATAATTGTCTCGAGAAGGGTGACAATCTAATAACCCTAATTCCTAATATTTTACTCCGAATGAGGATGGGCAAGATTGGTGTAATTGCAGACATCAAGAAAGCCTTTCTACAGATTTCATTGACCGAAGGGGATAGAGACTTCTTAAGATTTTTATGGATTGACAAGAACAATGGATGGAGAATATTTCGACATAAAAGAGTTGTCTTTGGTGTCACTACTAGTCCATTTCTTTTATCTGCAGTTATACAATATCATCTGAACAAGATAAAGAAGCTCCTAGAATCAAAGGAGTTAGCCTATTCTGAAAAAACAGTTAGTAAATTAGAAGAGAGTTTTTATGTTGATAACTGCGTGACGAGTTTGGAAAATGATGAAGAACTTCTTCAATTTATAAATGAAGCTACGGGAATATTCTCAAAAGCACAATTCGAATTAAGAGGATGGGAATATTCAGATCCGAGTTTAAAATTTTCAACTGAGACCCCATTGTTAGGATTGAGATGGGATAGAAAAAACGATACCTTAAAGGTAAAATCCCCTCAAATCAATGATTTTAATAAGATCAACAGAAGAAATCTGTTATCAATGACACAACAAATTTTTGACGTTCTCGGAGTGTGCTCACCATCAACCATTGTTCCAAAATTGCTTATACAACAAACTTGGAATTCTGAAAAGGGATGGGACGACGAGGTTGAGGCAGACATTCGTGAGCAAGCCGTAAAATGGCTGAACGAGGTAAAATTATTAGAAGAGATTGAAATACCTCGGTATATTGAATTTAGAGAAGATGCGCGATATTCGTTGCATACCTTTTGTGACGCTAGTCAACTGGCTTATGCCGCTGTATGTTTTTTACGAGTAGACTATGGGGAACGAGTCAATATTCACTTTGTTGGAGCAAAGTCGAGAGTGGCTCCTAAGAAGAAGATAACTATTCCCAGGTTAGAACTGTTAGCTGCCACAATAGGAGCCAGACTGGGATATAACACTCTACAAGAGCTAGGCGACATAGAATGTACCTTCTGGAGTGACTCTACTACCGTGATTAGCTGGATCAGACGTGAAGAACCGTGGACCATTTTTGTTTGGAACCGGGTGAATGAGATAAGAAGATTGACTAATAAGGAAGCTTGGCTTCATGTGCCCGGGTCACACAATCCGGCTGACCTTGGAAGTAGAGGTTGTTCGCCTAAATACTTAGTTGAGTCGAAATGGTGGGAGGGTCCTCCATGGCTCAAACTACCGAAAGAAGAATGGCCTTTGGAGAATGTTAAAATAAAAGAAGACGAGATTCTTCAAGAAAGAAGAAAGTTGATCTCCACTAATTTAATGATTGAAAACTCCAATCTACTTCAGAGAAT
>JAKCPI010029058.1:0-17364 GCA_023213315.1 Euborellia annulipes | reverse complement strand
TTAAGATATTCTTTAGTTCTTTAGCTTTCCAAAAATAATTCATTCATGAAAATCTATTAAGTAATTACGAAATTATGATCAAAATATAAATAGTTAAATATATCTAAATAGTTATTTATGTTTATTCCTATGAGCTCTACTGTCGGAGAGAAAGCAAAGCGCCTAAATGATAGGCAGCCAGTGTTTTCTTTTTTTTTTTTTTTTTTTACCAGACTTTGATAACTGATTTGTTTATAGTTTCGTTAATTATTAACATATTTTCACGGAGGAATAATATTTGGAAAGCTAAAAAACTATAGAATATCAAAAAAATATGTTTTTTTTTTTTTGTATTTAGGGATCAGAAAAATTGTATTAGGTAGCAAAAAAAAAAAAAAAAAAAAACTTAGAAATTTCGATTTTTCTAAACTTTTAGCCGTTTGCGGCACGTCTAAATGACATTCCATTGGGCTGAAACTTGAAATTTATATGTGTGATAAATATGTGAATAATTTTAAGAGGTATCGTCTTAAAAAAATCTAGGTAATTCAAAATAGGAGCCACTTAAGAGAACATTTTCTATTAAAATGCAATTTTCTCTATAGCTCTAAAACTATAAGTGATGGGGCAAAACTGATGCAATTTTTGGAATTAGCGCTACCCAAATACCCAGGAATAGCTTCAAATACTCGGTCAACAAAATCACTGTTTCCCTGTGTTATTTTTATTACTTTCTCTTACCTCTATATATGTTAATATATAGAAAGAAAAAGTATTGGATTCATGTCAAAAATTCGATGTCGAGATTTTGATGGATATACACGTTTTGAGGTCCGCTGAACCCAAAAAAGTGGTTTTCGCGACATGATCTGTCTGTGTGTCTGTCTGGCTATGTGTCTGTGTGTCTGTGAACAAAATATCGCAAGAACGAAAGAGCTAAGAGGTTGAAATTTTATATTTAAGTTAGGCACCCCCATGGGACGTGACACGAAGCTTTTGAACGAAATCGACCAAAGAGTACTAGTACTTTACTAATGCACTTTTTCAGTTTTTTTTTTTTGATTTTCTCAAAATTCGCTCCAACGATTTTTTTTTTAAATTCAAAAATCAATTATTTTTTAGATTCTCTTTAAAATGTATATTCTCATTTTGTGATTGAAATCTTCTGAAGACCACTTTACTCTTGTACTCCATAGAAAAGATAGGAGAAATGATTTCCATGGTAACAAAATATAAATATTTTCCCATACGTATAAATTTTACATCTTGAAAACCGAATGTACCGTACTGCCGAAAACTAAATACATGTCGACACAAAAAATCTGGTGTGACAAGCACAGTACACAACTTTCGATTGCCCAAGGTAAGAGAAAATTGTGTGCGGTGCGCCAGTCACACCAGATTTTTTTTTTTTTTTTTAATTTCTTTGTGGTTACTAGGTGTTTTTATTTTATATTATATAATTTGTAGAACGTTTAATGTTTTTCGGGACCACCCATCCGAAATTCAACCGCACTTGGCATCGCTTAATAGCTTAGGGGCTGTTTTCTATGTGGCTAGGACTTAAGCAAATATAGATTTGTGTAAATTTGATCTCACAGGAAAATAAATAATCATTAGCCTGATATTCATTTTTTTCTATTTGTTTTTAATCATTAAAAATGAGTAAGGGGAGTGAGTAATGCTTCATTCACAATTTTTAATGTTTCAACTAAACAACAAAAAAAGAAAACATTTGTTTTTTGAGTTATTAATAAATTTATATGCGTATTGTCCCTGAGGAGATTGAATATAATTTGTTTATATATATATAAAAAAAAAAAACATTGGTTTTTAATTTAGAAAAGAGAAAAAGTGAAAAGTTTTTTTTTTAATCTCTCTAAACATTAATTATTCAAAAATTAATCAGAGAATTTTTTTTTTAATCTTTTCGGCTACAGAGGCCATTAGGGGTTATTAATTTATTTAAATAATATAAATACATTAGTACCGATGACTACAGGGGGGCGTTCCACACGCTGATTGCTCGGGCAGAGAATTTTTATCATTATTTATTTTTCATTCCATTGTTTCTTGCTAGGCAACCTAAATAACCATTAAATAACCAGTTGTATGCCCTCGGGGCTTGGTGTAGGGGTTAGCGTGCTAGCCTAGTATTTCAAAGTCGCGGGTTCGGACCCCAGGCAGTCCGATGATTTTATTTAAGCCATTTGGATACCAAAGTTGTATTCAAATGGCTTAAATAAGAGGATCCCCAAAAGATATATTTACAAATATCGGGTTTCGTAAAAGGTCTTAAATGATCTAAGTTGCCGAAAAGTCTGTGTGAATGGGAAAAAAAATTATGAGTGCTAAAAAAAAAAATAGTTGTATTGTTTAGTAGAGTTTTAAGGGAAAGAAGAATTAAAAGCTATTATAATTGTATAGCCAAACAGAAAGCTTGTTTATTGTCACAACAGATAATGAACTATTTTTTTGTCTGTTATTTTTTAAAATTCATCCCCCCCCCCCCACAAATGTCAATATTGATAGTCTTAAAGCCAAGGGGCCCGGGATGGGATCCGAGGCAATCCAGTAAATATTAATTAAAATTAAATATACAAATTAAACACTAGGTTATTTGTTTCAAAGGTTTTATTAATTAAAAATTAACACTTGATACGTATTTCGACAATTACTTGTCATCATCAGAAGTGATTACATTCTAATCTAATAAAACCTTTGAAACAAATAACCTAGTGTTTAATTTGTATATTTAATTTTAATTTACAAAATGTTTCAACGAGAACCAACGGTCGAAAGTTTAAATCTTATTTATTTAATAAAAGGTATAAATAAATTTAACGAGACTGGAGTGTTTTTTATTGATGAGGCCAAACATCCCATGGCCCCCGGGAATCGAACCCAGGATCTCCCCCTTTCCGGGGCATAGACGTGCTATCCATTGCACCAGGCCACCGGAGATGTTTGGCCTCACCAATAAAAAAAAAAAAAAAAAAAACACTCACAATCTAGTCAAATATATCTATGACTTGTTTAGTCCGAATCGGGGTATTTTGAATACTATTATCTTATTCAAATATATAGGTATAAATAAATGTGCCTGGACGTCTTAATATATCGTAATAAATAATTTGGGTAACGTTAAAGTCAGTCTATGCGGCCTAAGATGCCGAAAATACTTAAAAAAAAAAAAATTGTCGGAAGGAGAGCATCTGCTATCCATAGCGCAATGTCAAGCACGGCGGAATCTCGAGTGGAACGTCCCTCAGTTGCCTTCGATACAATTCATATATCGATATAATAATAATAAACTCCGGGGGGTGTAGTGGGCATCTACAAAGAAGATCCGTCGGTAGCAAGAGGCCGGTTGGGATTAAGATGCACGGAAGCACCTCGGGTAAATAAACGGGAATCCCAATAAGAATTTCAATAATAATAAAAATATTAAACTCCTAAATGGACTGAGAGGGCAGATTATAAAAATATTATTTAAGATACAAATTTAGAAATACAAAAAATTTTCCAATAATAAAAAACTTATTTCAAATGATACGTGAGAAGTTAGTCCCAGAACATAAAACAATCCTGTATAACGCTGTGCATTTTAAATTAAAGGGTAGCTCTTTATTTTTGTCACAAGTGTATTTTTTTTTTTTTTTTTTTGTTATTTATAGTGTATTTTTATTTCCGAAAAAAAGTAGTATGATGTGAAAAACAATAAAAAAAGAAATAGTAAAGAAGATATGAGAGTATAGAGTATTGGTAGCAGTTGAATCTGCGGAATAAATAAAAATGAGAGGAAAAAAAAAAGGTCAAGGGAGAATGAAATTGAATATGAATTCTTTTTTTTTATAGCATGCTTAAAAATATATATTTCATTTTAAATGGATTTTGATATATATTGAAATAATAAAAATAATAGATTGTGAGAAAGATGGAAATTTAATGCAAGTGACGTGACGTCAATGTGATTTGAACTATTGTTCAAGAAATTGTTGAGAATTGGAAAAAAATTTTTTTTAATGCGTAAAAAGTTCCCAGGGGACCCTATTTTAAATCGAAATTAACATGCAAATCCCCATAGGGATTTAACATTGGCTCTATGAGAAAAATGAATTTGAAAAATCTGAAATACTGCACCAGTAAAGTGCACTTCAAACAATTTTCACAAAAAATTTTACTGATATACTTTTTAACGAGCATCTAAAAAATAGTTGATTTATGAATTTTAATCAAAATCGTTGGAGCGAATTTTGAGAAAATCGAGAAAAACTGAAAAAAGTGCATCAGTAAAGTACTAGTACTTTTTGGCTAATTTTGTTCAAAAGCTTATTTCAAATGCCGGGGGCCCGCCCCCGCCTGGAGGGTACCTAACTTAAATATAAAATTCCAACATCGTAGCTCAATTCCTTCATCAGCGGAAAAGCAGATAGACAGACCATTTTGCGGGACCCACTTGTTTGGACTCAGGGGACTTCAAAACGTGTATATCCATCAAGACCTTGACATCGAAACTTTCTCACTATATATTTCATATATATACGTAAGAGAAAGTAAAAATACTCTATTTACTCTCTTTGAAATTTGAAACGTTTCATATTATTTATCTTAATTCAAAATTTACATTGGGAGAGAGTTGACTCTATACATCAGGTATTTGTATAATCTACATATTATTTCACTATGTAAGTATATATAGTATATAGCCAGGAGGTAATTGAACAGTTGCTTCTACTGTATTGAAGGGCCAATTGTCCTCCTGCAAGTTAGCGAGCCTATCAGCTTCAATTAATTAAATCTTGTCTTTTCGGCATCTTAGGCCATATAGACTTTAATTATTTGAATTACTTGATGAGTTGAGGCACATTTACTTATACCATATACGTATCCAAATGATTTATATAAATTTATATAAACATCTCGCGATTAAATATGGTTGACACTTTAATCAATTAATAGCTTACCAGGTCTATTCTCTAAGCAAAAACGTTAACTTTTAACATCTGAAATCAGCGTTAATTCATTTTAACACTTTCTTGCCTCAAATTGCTATTCTGTAAGCAAAAACTTTAAAACCAAACCGGTAACATTTAGTCAAAAGTGTTAAAAATTAATGTCATGTCTAGGGAGTGCCTTTAATATTTTAACGCCATATTTAATGCATCAAAATGGCGCCTTTAACCTTAAAAGTAAGGTTATGATTTTGACAGCTTTGAGTTAAAAGCAACATGTTAACGTCACTGCAGATAGGCCTACTAGTTTGAAAATAACAAATCAAGTTAGTAATGCGCGTGCGCGAGAGGTTAAAAACAGAAAACATAGCGGATCGTTAACACCTGGTGGTAAGAAGCAAAATGTTGACGTCGCTTTTAAAACTTGGGATAATAGCATTCTTTTAAAGCTAGTGTTATTAATTTACTTTTTAACACACAATATATGATGTTTAATTTTAACGTCTGTTTTTAGAGAATAGACCTGTACGTGAGTTAAGTAGATTTATATAAATACCAGTGGTGAAGCCCGCCAAAGGCTTTACCACTGGCCGGGGGATACGGCCCCTGGACCCCCTTGCCCGCCTTCGGCGAGCAAATGCATCGAATTTATTCTTGCTGACTGTTTGGAAATTTTCAAATTTCCCTCTCTGATTAAATTTTAAATTTCCCGCTCCCGCTCCACTTCCTGTAAATCTAGCCAATCAGCGTCTTGATCGGCACAGACGGAAGTTAGACGCTAGCGCTTTATAAATAATAATGATCATAGGACTGCTGGGTAATCTAATCTTTGACTTTTAAGGTTATCAATATTAAAATTTGCCACTCGGTCACGAGGGGGGGGGGGATTGTCCGAAACAGTGACCTAAGATCATAAAGTAAAACGGACAGCGAGCTCAAATAACAATATAAAAGAGCTATATATGGCAGAGATATTAAAAATTAATGAATTCTGGCATCAAAAGTAATTAATATGCTTTTGCATAAAATCTGTGCTTTAAAGAAGACCACATCAGATTTTTTCCTTTTAATTAAAAAAAAAAAAGGAGGAAGAAGAAGAAGAAGGATGAAATATGGAGGGAGTCCAATGGATTTGGCTGCGGATAAATTTATAGGGTTTTAATGAACTATAAAAAAGAAAAAGAGCGATTATTTAGTGCCCTTGTCTCCACCCCCTAAAGTATGATTTATTTCTTATATATTATACTGGACAGTAAATTTCTTCCTGACTTTTTTTATGACTTTGTAACCCACAAGGAGACGGAGAAGAAGAAAGGGAGAAAATATATGTGTATAGAAGAATCAGAGGAGAAAGAAAATAAATAATTACGAAACACTCCTGTAGGTTGGCAACGCAAATGCAGGCCTGCGTGTTGGGCTGCATATATGAGAACGTTGCAGGCGAAATTAATTTTAGGGTTTTGAGAACCTATTATGATTATTAAAGGAGTATAAGTATAGGAATTAATTTTAAATTCATCTGATTAATGAAAAAAATCTGGCGTGACCTTCGATAATCGAAAGTTATGTTGACACCGAATTTTTTGTGTCGAGATTTTATTTAGGAACATTAGAACCTAAATTTATTTATGGTAATAGAGTCAAAAGAAAAAAGAGGCTTGTGAAGTCATTTCATTAAAATTAACGCTTTTACGGTTGACGTTTCGGCCCCAGGTCTGTCATCTTCAGAACTGCAGTCATGTGAATGTATGTATGTACAGAAAGCAGACTTTTTCACAGACTATTTAGCTAAAACTAATATTTGGTCTTAAAACTGGGCTCGAAAAGGCATCAGTGAAGTTGATATTACATTGACACCGAATTTTTTGTGTCAGATTTTACGAAATGAAATAAAATCTGGCTGGCAAGTCTAGTTTTTGGCTCCATTACAATGACAGAGAACTCAAGTTCAAATCCACCTCATGGCAAAAAATTATTCAACTCTATTTGAGATACCTCTTCCTGAGGAAGAAAACGGGAACCCATCTCAGTATCATTCCCATAAGAGTTAGGCTGAACGCACATCAATTGAGCAAAACGCTCTTGGACAAACGTTACAAAATTCATCTGATTAATGAACGTTTTCACACCTATTAGGCAAAATGTTTTGCCATTGAGCATTTTTCTGCTCAATGCCAGAACATTTTGTCCAATGCCAACGCACACCGATTGAGCAAAACGCTCAATGGCAAAACATTTTGTTCAATGATGTCGAATCATATCCAATTGTGTTTTGCCTCTTAGGTGTGCGTTGACCCATAGAAAAGCATTGAAAAAACAGTTTTAGGCAAAAACGTATTGTTCGAAAATGATTTTGCTCAATTGGAGTGCTGTCAGCCTTACTCTCTAAAATCAAAATAGTGAAAATCTCACTATTCAGTAGTAAATATTCACTATTTAAAATAGTAAAAGGTATACCACTACTAAATGGTGGATATTCACTAATCGAAATAGTGAACAGATAACAAATATTCACTTATTTGATTAGTGAGAAAACCACTGGTTGGAAAAGTGATCTTATCAGTAAATAAATTACTCTTTCAAATGACGGAATTTTTTGAAAAAATATATAAATAAAATACATGTTTAATGTATCAAAAAATTAAGAATATTTTTTCTTGTTTTTTCTTATAAAATAAATAAAATGCATTATAAACCGTGAAGACATTAATATAAAAGTTGAAATTTAATATGTAAGACGAATTATAAAAAAATAATTGTGAGATTTAATTTTTTAATTTTTATTAAATTGATAAAATATAATTTTTAAAATAATTTTTTTTTTTTTTTTTTTTTAAACATTCACACTTTTTTCTCATTCACACTGTCTTTTCGGCAACTCAGGCCATATAAGACATCAGGGGCGTATATAGAAATTTTTTTCGGGGGGGGGGCCCAAACTCAAAAATTTTTCTGAGGAAAATTTTTTTTTAAGAAACTATACTTTTTTTCACACGAAATTTTTTGAGGAACATTTTTTCTATTGCGGAACCAAAGTTGTCCATCCTGCGGAAAAATTTGTTGCGCTGATGTCTGTATATCCCTATATATGTATATGTGTTTGGGAAATTTCGGGGGGGGGGCGGGCCGGGCCCCCTCGGCCCCCCCCCTTAAATACGCCCCTGTAAGACATTTACGATAACCGTTATGAATATATATTATTTAGAGTTCAGGCATTCTTATTTAAGTCATTTGGTATCTAATTGTCTTAAATAAAATCATCGGACTGCCTGGGGTCCGAACCCGCGACGTTTGGTATAAGAGGTTAGCAGACTAACCTCTACACCAAGCCCCGAGGGCTAAAATAATTTAAAATGATTCAAATCTTCAATTGCCCCCGAGTTTGACGTAGTAGGTAGCGTGCCTATCTCCTATACCAAACGTCGCGGGTTCGGACCCAGGCAGTCCGATGATTTTATTTAAGCCATTTGGATACCAGATGGCTTAAATAGAAATGCCTGAACCCCAAATAAAAAAAAATCTTCACTTACTAAATAAATATTGTTCACTATTTCGGTTGTGAATTCAGGAGTCACTAGCCCAAATAGTGAGAGAGTTCACTAATTTGGTAGTGAAATGACTAGTCACTATCATAGATAGTGAGATTTTCACTATTTCATTTTTAGTTCGGAGTAATAACACCGTGTCAGGGCTGACACTAATGAGTGAGAGAGAGACTATTAATCCTATAGCCACAGTTTCTTCAATAAATAACTATTAGATCAAAACGCGGTGAAAACTCGGTTGGGTGACCAGGAAGACTCAGCGTCAGGAACTTCCCCCGATAGTCATCGATATACTCATATGAATAATACGTTAAAACCCCCCCCCCCAAATGGCCGCAGTAGACGAAAAGGGAAATAAAACTATTGAATCAAGATGGAAAATTTCTATATTACTTTCTCTTACCTCTATATATATGCTAATATATAGAGAGAGAAAGTATTGGATTCATGTCAAAAATTCGATGTCGAGATTTTGATGGATATACACGTTTTGAGGTCCCCTGAATCCAAAAAAGTGGTTTTCGCGACATGGTCTGTCTGTGTGTGTGTCTGTGTCTGTCTGTGTGTCTGTGAACAAGAATCTCAAGAACGAAAAGACCTAGGAGGTTGAAATTTTATATTTAAGTTAGGCACCCCCCTGGGACGTGACACGAAGCTTTTGAACAAAATCGGCCAAAGAGTACTAGTACTTTACTGATGCACTTTTTCAGTTTTTTTCGATTTTCTCAAAATTCGCTGGAACGATTTTTTTTTAAATTCAAAAATCAATTATTTTTTAGATTCTCTTTAAAATGTATATTCTCATTTTGTCATTGAAATCTTCTGAAGGCCACTTTACTCTTGTACTCCATAGAAAAGATAGGAGAAATGGTTGCCTTGGTAACAAAATATAAATATTTTCCCATACTTATAAATTTTATTACATCTTGAATTCTATTTTACCCTAACTGTCGGAAACTAAATACATGTCGACACAAAAAATCTGGTGTGACAAGCACCGAACACAACTTTCGATTACCGAAGGTAAGAGAAAGTTGTGTGAAGTGCGCCTGTCACACCAGATTTTTTTGTTAACAATCAATTCTTCAATCTCCAATTAGCAAACTATTTTCAAATTTTATAAACAGGCCTATTAAATTAACCAGGGGGTATTTATGGGGGGCCGGGGGCCCGCCCCCCCCGAAATTTCCCAAACACATAAATATATATGCGATATACAGACATCAGCGCAACAAATTTTTCCGCAGGATGGACAACTTGGTTCCGCAATAGAAAAAATGTTCCGCAAAAAATTTCGTGTAAAAAAAATAGTTTCTTGAAAAAAAATTTTCCACAGAAAAATTTTTGAGTTCGGGCCCCCCCCCCCCGGAAAAAATTTCTATATACGCCCCTGAAATTAACTACATGTAAAACAGATAGAATAGAATGGAAATCAAAAATTATGATATCTCTACTAATCCCGGAAAATAAAATTCGGATTGATTATAAATGTATAAATAATTCAATCAAATCACACGGAAAAATCAGATTTTTTTCTCTCTCTAAAATTAAATTTCCAGACTAACGCAAAGTTAATTAAATATGTAAATTTTTTTTTTCAACAGTAACAAATAAGAGTTTATCTTAATGAATTAAAATAATAAATTAAGACACGATAATAATCAAAGTTGCGGTGGGTAAAAAGCCATTTTAATTATAAATAACCAAGAAGGAGGAGGAGGTGAAGAAGAAGAAGAAGATGGAGGAGGTGTTTGTTCCTTTGAAGGGCTTTTTTGTTCTTGTTTCGTTCCCATTCACGTTGATTTGTGGCCTGCATAAAAGCTCCCTAGGGGGTAAAGAGAGAACGAAGCAGAGTGATAAGCAGAGTATCAGAAAAAAAAATCTTTTATTCTTCATGCTGATAAGGGAGATAATTAGAAACCAACTCTCCCTCATGTTGCATAAATCAATTTACTTTACATATCAATAATAGGCTTTTTTTTCATGTATATTTTGATTATTTATCGATAATAAATACGAGTAATAGGGGTGTTTGTCAGATAAGTTTGTTCGTTGTCAAAACTCTTTTGAAAGTTTTTAAACTTGATTATTATTAGCCAGTTAGTTGTCAACTTGAATAATTATAAAAAAATCCAAAAAATCTCTTATTAAGAGAAAAAAGGACAAACAGGTAAGACAAAGTTTAGTTTTAGCCAGAGACTACATTGATTGGCGCCCCCCCCAAAAAAAAAAAAAATATTTGTTAATAGGACTATAGAATTCGAAAAATTTAAAGGAGGTATATAACTTAGCTGAATGTTTTTTTTTTTTCACACAATCTTTTCGGCAACTCAGGCCATATAAGACTTTGACGATATCCGTTATTGATTAATAAACATATTGGAGGTCCAGGCAATCTTATTTAAGGCATTTGGATATCCAAATGGCTTAAATAAAATCATCGGACTGCCTGGAGTCCGAATCCGCGACTTTTGGTAAACCCCCTGGGCTAGCACGCTAACCCCTACACCAAGCCCGAAGGCATAGATGAATGTTGATATTCAAATAACTAGCTGCATTGCTTAGAGTCCTTCTAAGGACGGTTTTTAGCCATTTATCAAAGAAAATAATTCTGAAATTCTAGGTCAGTGGTCCCCACCGGTGTGCCGCGAGAATGCCTAAGGGTGCCGCGAGATATTTTGAAAAAAAAAAATAAATAATAAAATAAAGAGGCGGAAAAAACAAAGGAAAAATTTTTGACAGGGCAGGAAATATTTCTTGCCAGGACGGCTAAAATTTATTTTCCCTAAAAAAAAGGTAAAGTGATTTTAAATTTTTAAATGATTTTCAAGGAAGAAATTTTCGCAGGGGAAAAAATTTTGGCAGGGCGGCAAAAATTTCGTGTCCCTAAAAAAAGGTAAAATTATTTTCATCACGGGAGGGAAAAAAATTTTTCGGAGGGCGAAAAAAATTTCGTTTTGCTAGGGAAAAAAAAAGGAAAGGTGCCCCTAGTGTGTAATCTTATTCCCAAAGCACTTTTGGGGTGCCGTGGATTTCAAAAGGTTGGGAAACACTGTTCTATGTTATAAGTTTCAAAGCTTTATTTAAAATGAACATTTTTATCACTTGATAAAAATTTGAATCTCTTCTTTACTATACGTTGGCTTTTACACCTCGGACTATAACAATGATATAATATGTTTAGGACTAACACAGTATGATTTTCATTCTAGAAAAAAAAAAAAAAAAAAGTTTTAAAAAATATTGTTAAACAATATTTAAAAAGAATGTTTCGTTTCATTGTTTATAGTCCGAGGCTTTAACCAGCCGAAACGTCAGTACTGTTGAAATATATATTTAAAGAAAAATTCTGGCTGATTTTTTTCTAACTTTCTTCCTTTACAATTCTCCAGCCATAAAATACCCTTATACTAAAAAATTTAATTTATAAGCTGCCCTCGGGGCTTGGTGTAGGGGTTAGCGTGCTAACCTCTAACCAAAAGTCGCGGGTTCGGACCCCAGGCGGTCAAATGATTTTATTTAAGCCATTTTTTTCCCAATAATATATTTCCTCTATATACCTACTAAAAAACTTTAACTTGTTAATATCGGTTTCTTTAAAAATTTTTTCAACATGTCTACCAACAAGCTACTCTAGTATTATCATAGATCATCGAAATCCTTGAGACATTCCAAGATAGAGCCTCTAATGACGTCACGTCATGTCCGGTAATCTCTGAAAATCGAGTCGGCAAGCAAAGTGAGCAAGCTTTTCGGCTAAATAGGTAAGTGCAACGGAGCCAAAGGGCTGTTTCATGTCACGTCCTGGACGTAATTCATGCTTACGAGGCGAGTGGAGGATTCCAGCATCCCAACATTCCCCCCCACTCTCAATGCAGATGTTACCATTTCTCTCAGTCTTGACTATACTACTATTTAATGAAATATATCTAAATAAATTTATTCTTAAAAACAACCATTTTCATTTATGGGCTATTAAAAAGTTTTCAAACTCATTGTTTAGAGTAACAATGTCCGATGATTTTATTTAAGGGGGTTCAGGAGCGACGTCTAAACGTACTTTAAAAAAAAAAAAAACTAGACTATTATAAGGTATCTTTCAATGCGGTTTTTTTTTTTTTAATGAATTAAATTCATAAGAGATTATTGGGACATGGAGATATAATTTTTTTAATGACATATTGAAAAATTATCGTAATTAATTTTTTTGTTATCAAACAAAACAAACTACCTCTCTCTATATTTTTTTTTATTTTTTAAATTTATATATAATGTTATTTTTTTTATAATTATAATCAAATAATTAAAAAATTTTTAAAATAATTTTTTATGATTTATATAAAAATCAAATTCCAAATTTTTTCAACATTTTTGCAATAGATGGCAGGCCAGTCAAAGAGCCAACATATTTTTAGCCTATATTTATATATTTTTATGCTTTTATAAAAGATACATAATATATAATAACATTTAACAATAAAAGTATTTATTGTTAAAAGATCAATGAAAATCAACCAAATGCATTAAATATTATTAGCTACCATTCTGACATCTCTTGGCAAATTTTTGAATTACTTGCTTTTTGGGCATACTTTTTATGACACACGACGCCATCTTATCGGGAAAAACATGCGTAACCACTTCGCTCCCGAGCCCCCTTAAGCCATTTGGATACCAATATGGAGAGACAAGCAGAGAACACAACTTTCAATTATCGAAGAGAAATGAGTCACACCAGATTTAATTTTTAATTCGCCTATCACTCTCTAGTAATTAATTATTAAAAGAGAGTGTTTGAAATAAGTTTTCTATAATATAATAAAGGGCTATCAAAATATTGAAATAAATTGCACGGTATTCCTATTAAAGTTAGAAAAATGGTGGCAAAATTTAATCAAAATATGAGAGGCAGGTGGAGTGGGGCGAGTCTTTCAATGGTGACCTCGCCTCTATTGAAAGCAAGGTTTATCTGCTTTTTTCATAAGAACGGGGTTGAGTATCCATTTAACTTTCGGGCTTTTAAGAAAAGTTATTCAAAATCAATTCTATCACCATATTGAAAATTTAGAAACACCGTTCATGTTTATTTTTTAGTGAATTATTTTTATAATCTTTTTTTATTATAGCGTAATATAAATTGTAGAAGTATTAAAAATTCGATGTCAAAATTTTGATGGAAATACATGTTTTTAAAGTCCAGCAAAATGTCTGTGTACGCAATTTCTCAAAAACGGAAAGAGCTTCGAGAATGAAATTTTATATTTAAATTAGGTATTTTCATGGCTCTAATCATGAAGCTTTTGAATAAAATTAGAATAAGAGTACTAGTACTTTTTAAATTTTTTGGAACGAAGTTCTTTTACGCGGCTTACGGTAGAAACAGGTAGAATTGGCAGGAAATGTCACGTGACAAAAAGCAGCAGTAACAAAAATGCGTTACAGACGCCCGAGCGCCGGCGGAGTAAGGCGAGGCTAGCCGAAGCCTTGGCGAGGCCACGCCTACCCCCCTCCAGGTCTAGATAATTCTCTTTCTATAATATTTAAAAAAGAAAAGAATTGTTTATTTTTAAAACATACATCTGAGCGGGAGGTTTTTTGGGGGGGGGGGGGGGGGCCGGGCCCCCCCCCCCCCCCCTTATATACGCCCCTGCATCTGAGCGACGTTCATATTCATATTAAATTATATTCAGAGTTGTAGAAAAGACGTGAGGAACTTCATTCCTGGCGAGGGTCACA
Source organism: Euborellia annulipes (assembly GCA_023213315.1). Lineage (NCBI taxonomy): Eukaryota > Metazoa > Arthropoda > Insecta > Dermaptera > Anisolabididae > Euborellia > Euborellia annulipes. The sequence goes on along the minus strand of JAKCPI010029058.1, from coordinate 3,149 downwards.
CGACCCCACACGTTTGCTTTTTTTTTATTTACATTCTCATACAAATATATTCTCGATTTTGGTACAAAAATTGTATAACGTCTTGAACGAATCTAGGGGTGGAATAAAAATAAAAATAAAAAACTGAAAAATTTACGCCATTTGCGAGAAGATAAAAACTACGAGTGACGCCAACCCCTATCTCCGGTTAGGTAGTGGCATTTAATAAAATGGATATTAGAAAAGTTGCCCCCCCCCTTCCGTTTTAAGTTAGATACGCCCATATGCGGAATATTATAAAAAAAAAAAAAAAAAAAAAACTCTTTATATAGTGACAATTCACTTTTTCTTTTATTTTTTTAATTAAATAATTATAAAAAGAAGAGGAAGAAAGGCCAAGTGAAGTTGTTGTTATCTCTCTTTGGGAAAGAGAGACAATTTGCTCAATAGCTCGGAAGTTAAGAGAGAGAGAGAGAGAGAGAGGAGAGAGAGAGAGAGAGAGAGAGAGACCTTTTCTCAAAGAAAAAGAGATTTTTCTAATCTTGAAAAAAAATTCGCCAACTCGATTTCAAGTTAATGACAGGAGGTCAAAGTGTCATTATCATCAACGCTCTTAAATAGATATTATCCTCATTTATTTAACCAAACTAAAAAAAAAATATATAATTTTGTATGTTGAGAAAAAATTCTACTTTATTTAATCAAATATTTTTTTTTTTTTTTTTTTTAGTTAATTTTTTGAGTTTGATTGAATTTCAAGTTGTCTTAAGGCGGCTGCACACGTAACTGTAAACTTGGCAAGCGTGCACGTGCAATCTTTTTGTTCAAGCAAACTGAAGCGTCTGTAGGAGAATTTTGCGCAAGCATTTTAATTGGGCATGCCGCTTGATGCTCGATTGAATTTTAATCAGGCACAAGCATATTTGCGCAAGCTAAACTCCCGGCCATTTTATTATAAACGTCTTGATATTTGATATTTATTTAATATATATTAATTCATTTAAAATTCCAATTTAAAAATTAATATTTATTGCATAGGCGTAGCCAGGGGGGATTTGGGGGTTCAAACCCCCCCCCCCCCATGGGACCCAAGCCATGACTAGATATTTAATACAAATTATATTTCATATTGGGTAAGAGAAAGTAAAATATAATAATTTACTCTAGCTAAAAAAAAACCAAAATGATTTATAAATACGCTAAAATAATCTTAAATTTTTGAAAAAAAATGCCTTGATCCCCCCCCCTTATCAAAAATTTCTGGCTACGCCAATGATTTATTGTGTCTATGAGTATTTCTTGTTATCTTGGAATAAATAACCTTCCGAGTTTGACATTTTATGTTAATTTTCGGCATAAGCTGTTGTTTGCACAAGCATGCTTGTACAGTGTGGTGTCAAAGAGAATTTGTGCATACTGGTACAAAAAGATTGGACATGCATGATTGTCAAGTTTACTGTAACGTGTGTAGCCGCCTTAAAAAAGAAAATTAGTTATTTGGGCTGCCTATCTTTAGGAAACCGAACACAAAAAAGAGAATTTTCAAATTTTATTAAATCAAATGGACAATTCGTATCTATTAATTCAGTGGTTCCCAACCTTTTTTGATGTGCGGCCCACTTTTTCCGTAAAAAAAATCTGAGGCCCAGTGTATATACCATATATAATTTTTAGGAACCGACCGAATATTCGGTTTAGGTTACGGTTTCGGCCAAAAACTAGCCGAAACCTGAGTTTGTAAAAGGGATGAGACCTCGATCACAAAAAAAAGGTCAAATAATTTCCACATGAAGGAGAAAAAATTTTCCTCCAAGCGAAAAAGGGGCGGAAAAAATGAAAAAAAAATTTCAGCCCGGAAAAAATTTCGTATACAAGTTTCGGTTTCTGTTATGGTTTCGATCGGACCCTAATAATTTTATAAAAATATACAAAATTTATCTTTTCTTAGACGTCCGCGGCCCACGGGTTGGAAACGCTGTATTAATTTATAGTTTCACCCTTATTTTATTTTGTATGCTTGTTCGAATTCAGTTTACTTTTTAGTTTGATCCATCTATTTTAGATATTTTTTATTCCATATTTAGGCCACAGCTCTTCAATAACTAATTATCATAAAGTGTTTTATTTTCTCTCTCTCTCCCGCTCTCAATGAAAATAATTCAAGTGAAAATTAAACATATAGCACTAATGAAAATTATTAATTATGTTTAATGATAATATTTAATGTACTATTATATTTGATTAATTAAAAAAAATCTACTAATCTCCATTTGCTTATCTTTTTACCATAATATTCATATTATAACAATAAAAAGATAATATAGCATAGTTTCAGATTTATTACAACAACAACACTTTTGTCAGCGCATGCCACGAGTGAAAAAATTAGATTAATTAAACAAACAAACAAAAGCGATAATCGAGATATTCTTCTATAAAAAAACATTAATTAATTTGAGTAAGGGGATCCCCGGGCTAGGCTAAAATAAAAAATCTGGTGTGATAGTCGCACAGCACACAACTTCCTCTTAACTTCGGTAATTGATAGTTGTGTTCTCTACTTGTCACACAAGATTTTTTGTGTCGAGATATATTTAGTTTCCACCGATATATTAGAATTCAAAATGTATAATTTATAAACATGAGAAAATATTTATATTTTGTTAACGCAGCGATCATCTCTCCTATATTTCCTATGAAGTACAAGAATAAAGTGCTTCAAGAGTGTTCTACAAGAGTAAAGCTTCAAACTATTTCAAGGGTAAAATGAGAATATTTATTTTCAAGAATATCGAAAATATAATTGATATATGGATTTTAATCAAAATCGTTAGACTGAATTCTGAAAAAATCGAAAATAACTCAAAAAAGTACTTCAGTAAAGTATTAGTAAACATTGGCAGATTTTGTTCAAAGGCGTCATGTGAGGTGTCAGGATGGTACCTAGCTTAAATATCAAATTAAAGGCGGAACAGGAGTGAAGGGGTTACGCATGGTTTTCCCGCTAAGATGGCGTAGTGAGTCATAAAAAGTATGCCCAAATTTCAAGTAATTCAAATATTTGCCAAGAGATGTCAGAATGGTAGATAATAATATTTAATGCATTTGGTTGATTTTTCATTGATCTTTTAACAATAAATACTTTATAAATGTTTATATTATGTATCTTT
>JAKCPI010029057.1:0-23605 GCA_023213315.1 Euborellia annulipes | reverse complement strand
ATCGGTTTCTTTAAAAATTTTTTCAACATGTCTACCAACAAGCTACTCTAGTATTATCATAGATCATCGAAATCCTTGAGACATTCCAAGATAGAGCCTCTAATGACGTCACGTCATGTCCGGTAATCTCTGAAAATCGAGTCGGCAAGCAAAGTGAGCAAGCTTTTCGGCTAAATAGGTAAGTGCAACGGAGCCAAAGGGCTGTTTCATGTCACGTCCTGGACGTAATTCATGCTTACGAGGCGAGTGGAGGATTCCAGCATCCCAACATTCCCCCCTCTCTCAATGCAGATGTTACCATTTCTCTCAGTCTTGACTATACTACTATTTAATGAAATATATCTAAATAAATTTATTCTTAAAAACAACCATTTTCATTTATGGGCTATTAAAAAGTTTTCAAACTCATTGTTTAGAGTAACAATGTCCGATGATTTTATTTAAGGGGGGTTCAGGAGCGACGTCTAAACGTACTTTAAAAAAAAAAAAAACTAGACTATTATAAGGTATCTTTCAATGCGGTTTTTTTTTTAATGAATTAAATTCATAAGAGATTATTGGGACATGGAGATATAATTTTTTTAATGACATATTGAAAAATTATCGTAATTAATTTTTTTGTTATCAAGCAAATACAAAAAACAATCTGTCCCAATAATCTTTAATTTTTTTTAAATTTAAAAATGAATTTATTGTTATTATTAATCACATATTAATTAAGAAATTTTTAAAATAAGCTTAGATGATTTATTTAAAAATCAAATGTCAAATTAGTTCAGCATTCTTGCAATAGATGGCAGGCTAGTCTAACAGCCGATATAGTATTAGCCTATATTTATATATTTTTATGCTTTTATAAAAGATACATAATATATAATAACATTTAACAATAAAAGTATTTATTGTTAAAAGATCAATGAAAATCAACCAAATGCATTAAATATTATTAGCTACCATTCTGACATCTCTTGGCAAATATTTGAATTACTTGCTTTTTGGGCATACTTTTTATGACACACGACGCCATCTTATCGGGAAAAACATGCGTAACCACTTCGCTCCCGAGCCCCCTTAAACCATTTGGATGCCAATATGGAGAGACAAGCAGAGAACACAACTTTCAATTATCGAAGAGAAATGAGTCACACCAGATTTAATTTTTAATTCGCCTATCACTCTCTAGTAATTAATTATTAAAAGAGAGTGTTTGAAATAAGTTTTCTATAATATAATAAAGGGCTATCAAAATATTTAAATAAATTGCACGGTATTCCTATTAAAGTTAGAAAAATGGTGGCAAAATTTAATCAAAATATGAGAGGCAGGTGGAGTGGGGCGAGTCTTTCAATGGTGACCTCGCCTCTATTGAAAGCAAGGTTTATCTGCTTTTTTCATAAGAACGGGGTTGAGTATCCATTTAACTTTCGGGCTTTTAAGAAAAGTTATTCAAAATCAATTCTAGCACCATATTGAAAATTTAGAAACACCGTTCATGTTTATTTTTTAGTGAATTATTTTTATAATCTTTTTTTATTATAGCGTAATATAAATTGTAGAAGTATTAAAAATTCGATGTCAAAATTTTGATGGAAATACATGTTTTTAAAGTCCAGCAAAATGTCTGTGTACGCAATTTCTCAAAAACGGAAAGAGCTTCGAGAATGAAATTTTATATTTAAATTAGGTATTTTCATGGCTCTAATCATGAAGCTTTTGAATAAAATTTGAATAAGAGTACTAGTACTTTTTAAATTTTTTGGAACGAAGTTCTTTTACGCGGCTTACGGTAGAAACAGGTAGAATTGGCAGGAAATGTCACGTGACAAAAAGCAGCAGTAACAAAAATGCGTTACAGAGCCCGAACGCCGGCGGAGTAAGGCGAGGCTAGCCGAAGCCTTGGCGAGGCCACGCCTACCCCCTCCAGGTCTAGATAATTCTCTTTCTATAATATTTAAAAAAAGAAAAGAATTGTTATTTTTAAAACATACATCTGAGCGACGTTCATATTCATATTAAATTATATTCAGAGTTGTAGAAAAGACGTGAGGAACTTCATTCCTGGCGAGGGTCACACGACCCCACACGTTTGCTTTTTTTTTTATTTACATTCTCATACAAATATATTCTCGATTTTGGTACAAAAATTGTATAACGTCTTGAACGAATCTAGGGGTGGAATAAAAATAAAAATAAAAAACTGAAAAAATTTACGCCATTTGCGAGAAGATAAAAACTACGAGTGACGCCAACCCCTATCTCCGGTTAGGTAGTGGCATTTAATAAAATGGATATTAGAAAAGTTGCCCCCCCCCTTCCGTTTTAAGTTAGATACGCCCATATGCGGAATATTATTAAAAAAAAAAACTCTTTATATAGTGACAATTCACTTTTTCTTTTATTTTTTTAATTAAATAATTATAAAAAGAAGAGGAAGAAAGGCGAAGTGAAGTTGTTGTTATCTCTCTTTGGGAAAGAGAGACAATTTGCTCAATAGCTCGGAAGTTAAGAGAGAGAGAGAGAGAGAGGGAGATCTTTTCTCAAAGAAAAAGAAATTTTTCTAATCTTGAAAAAAAATTCGCCAACTCGATTTCAAGTTAATGACAGGAGGTCAAAGTGTCATTATCATCAACGCTCTTAAAAAGATATTATCCTCATTTATTTAACCAAACTAAAAAAAAAATATATAATTTTGTATGTTGAGAAAAAATTCTACTTTATTTAATCAAATATTTTTTTTTTTTTTTTTTTAGTTAATTTTTTGAGTTTGATTGAATTTCAAGTTGTCTTAAGGCGGCTGCACACGTAACTGTAAACTTGGCAAGCGTGCACGTGCAATCTTTTTGTTCAAGCAAACTGAAGCGTCTGTAGGAGAATTTTGCGCAAGCATTTTAATTGGGCATGCCGCTTGATGCTCGATTGAATTTTAATCAGGCACAAGCATATTTGCGCAAGCTAAACTCCCGGCCATTTTATTATAAACGTCTTGATATTTGATATTTATTTAATATATATTAATTCATTTAAAATTCCAATTTAAAAATTAATATTTATTGCATAGGCGTAGCCAGGGGGGGAATTTGGGGGTTCAAACCCCCCACCTCCATGGGACCCAAGCCATGACTAGATATTTAATACAAATTATATTTCATATTGGGTAAGAGAAAGTAAAATATAATAATTTACTCTAGCTAAAAAAAAACCAAAATGATTTATAAATACGCTAAAATAATCTTAAATTTTTGAAAAAAATGCCTTGATCCCCCCCCTTATCAAAAATTTCTGGCTACGCCAATGATTTATTGTGTCTATGAGTATTTCTTGTTATCTTGGAATAAATAACCTTCCGAGTTTGACATTTTATGTTAATTTTCGGCATAAGCTGTTGTTTGCACAAGCATGCTTGTACAGTGTGGTGTCAAAGAGAATTTGTGCATACCGGTACAAAAAGATTGGACATGCATGATTGTCAAGTTTACTGTAACCTCTTATACTCTGAAATAAATAAATATATGTATATATATATATGAAAAATTAAAACCAACATCTTTTATTTAACCAAGAATTTAACTACCGTTTATGAGATTACAATCTATAAGACTGGTTCACACTGAAAATATTAATATAATGTTTACTGTAACGTGTGTAGCCGCCTTAAAAAAGAAAATTAGTCATTTGGGCTGCCTATCTTTAGGAAACCGAACACAAAAAAGAGAATTTTCAAATTTTATTAAATCAAATGGACAATTCGTATCTATTAATTCAGTGCTTCCCAACCTTTTTTGATGTGCGGCCCACTTTTTCCGTAAAAAAAATTCGAGGCCCAGTGTATATACCATATATAATTTTTAGGAACCGACCGAATATTCGGTTTGGGTTACGGTTTCGACCAAAAACTAACCGAAAACTGAGTTTGTAAAATGGGATGAGACCTCGATCACAAAAAAAAGGTCAAATAATTTCCACATGAAGGAGAAAAAAATTTTCCTCCAAACGAAAAAGGGGCGGAAAAAAATGAAAAAAAAAATTTCAGCCCGGAAAAAATTTCGTTAAGTTTCGGTTTCTGTTATGGTTTCGATCGGACCCTAATAATTTTATAAAAATATACAAAATTTATCTTTTCTTAGACGTCCGCGGCCCACGGGTTGGAAACGCTGTATTAATTTATAGTTTCATCCTTATTTTATTTTGTATGCTTGTTCGAATTCAGTTTACTTTTTAGTTTGATCCATCTATTTTAGATATTTTTTATTCCATATTTAGGCCACAGCTCTTCAATAACTAATTATCATAAAGTGTTTTATTTTCTCTCTCTCTCCCGCTCTCAATGAAAATAATTCAAGTGAAAATTAAACATATAGCACTAATGAAAATTATTAATTATGTTTAATGATAATATTTAATGTACTATTATATTTGATTAATTAAAAAAAAATCTACTAATCTCCATTTGCTTATCTTTTTACCATAATATTCATATTATAACAATAAAAAGATAATATAGCATAGTTTCAGATTTATTACAACAACAACACTTTTGTCAGCGCATGCCAGGAGTGAAAAAATTAGATTAATTAAACAAACAAAAGCGATAATCGAGATATTCTTCTATAAAAAAACATTAATTAATTTGAGTAAGGGGATCCCCGGGCTAGGCTAAAATAAAAAATCTGGTGTGATAGTCGCACAGCACACAACTTCCTCTTAACTTCGGTAATTGATAGTTGTGTTCTGTACTTGACACACAAGATTTTTTGTGTCGAGATATATTTAGTTTCCTCCGATATATTAGAATTCAAAATGTATAATTTATAAACATGAGAAAATATTTATATTTTGTTAACGCAGCGATCATCTCTCCTATATTTCCTATGAAGTACAAGAATAAAGTGCTTCAAGAGTGTTCTACAAGAGTAAAGCTTCAAACTATTTCAAGGGTAAAATGAGAATATTTATTTTCAAGAATATCGAAAATATAATTGATATATGGATTTTAATCAAAATCGTTAGACTGAATTCTGAAAAAATCGAAAATAACTCAAAAAGTACTTCAGTAAAGTATTAGTAAACATTGGCAGATTTTGTTCAAAGGCGTCATGTGAGGTGTCAGGATGGTACCTAGCTTAAATATCAAATTAAAGGCGGAACAGGAGTGAAGGGGTTACGCATGGTTTTCCCGCTAAGATGGCGTTGTGTGTCATAAAAAGTATGCCCAAATTTCAAGTAATTCAAATATTTGCCAAGAGATGTCAGAATGATAGATAATAATATTTAATGCATTTGGTTGATTTTCATTGATCTTTTAACAATAAATACTTTATAAATGTTTATATTATGTATCTTTTATAAAAGCATAAAAATATATAAATATACACTGATAAAAAAGAAAACTTTGAGTCAACGTGGTTTCAGTTGAGTCAAATACATGGCGTATTTACGGGCGGCGAAATACTCTACTACCTGGGTTTAAGTACGGCGCGTATTTGAATGGGATCGTTCAGTCAAATACATGGCGTGTTCATGAGAATTACGCAGTACTTGAAGTGGCGTCCTATGTAACTTGTTCAATAATATACGTGTTTAAGTTAACATAATAAGCATTTTATTTAGCCTGCCTACGTTTTTCTTACAATAACTATTCTATTCAATTAGAAAAAAAAATATATTCTATCAATTTTTTTAGGAATTTGAGTGAAAATACATTTATTTGCAGCAATCTTCAGACTCTTTTATTCAAATTCTTCACGATATTTTTTTAACTACGGAATTAATTGTTTGAAATATATACAATGTTACTGAAATTTCTTATGAAATATATGCTATAATGACCGATTTTGACTTAGAAAAATATTTATTAAAATGAAAAAATTAATTTATTTTCTCCAAAAATATAGCAGATTAATTTAAAAAATTTATTGTTTTTATTAAGTGCATGTTTGTATTGATGTTAAATAAACTGTAGTTAATCTCGTTGAGTAGTTTCTTAATAGCAAATACATAATTAAATTAGTTTGAGTGCGCGTCTGTGCTGTTTTAAAGTCAATGAGTATTATTTTCAAAGAATTTATTATTTCTTTCAATTTTTGAGGATTATTTTAATTATACTTTAATGATAAAAAAAGTTATTCTAATTAGTTTTTTTTTTTTTGAGTTGCTTAAAAGACTGTGTATGTGTGTGTGTGAAAAAGGTGTGTGTTTAAAAAAAATAATAATAGTTTTTTATTTATTTCATTATTTATTGATAAACTTTAATATGATATATTATAACTGTTATTACATAATTACATTTTAAATTATACATTTGTATAAAAATTATAGATATTTTGGATATATCATCTTAAAAATAATAACAAATCCTTTTTTTTTTTTTAATTCTTTATTTCTCGGCTGTAGCACGAAGCCATTCAGCCCTCCGATTTTTTCCTCCATACAATTTTTTATAAACATTGCATATAAAAGTAAAAACAGTAAAAAGTAAAAGTAAAAAAAAAAATAAATATAAAAACATAATATAAAATAGATTTTAGAAAAACATAATAGAAAATACATGTCTATAACTTGCATTTTTAGTAACCACATCGTATCAAATAAACATTATAAAAAACATGCTAGTAATCAAATCATTTCAAATAACACTTAGAAAAAACATACTAGCAATAAATGAATATAAAAGAAACTTTTAGGAAAGAACATAATAGAAAATAAATTTTAGAAAAACACGATAGAAAATAAATGTCTATAAGATACATTTTTAGTAAATACATGGTAGAAGATAAACATTAGAAGAACATGTTAGCAGAACCATAATAACAAATCCTGTAACATTACACATTTACACAAACCAACATACAAAATAAAAATACAAATCACATTTTTTGAATCATATTCTTTTAAGTTAAGAGAAGAAAAAGATTTCAAATCAAATAAAAAAAGTAAAAAAAAAGGAATAAAAAATTAACACTATTGTAACAGATGATTTAATTGCACGTCTCAATATATACTTATATATTATTTAATATATCGTTTTCAACATTGTACATAATAGCTTCCATTACTCAAGTGATATATATTTTTTGGTTTTACATTAATAATATTGGTACTAGAAATAATATTCCATTCGGAAGTGGAGGTTACTTTAAAGGCATGATAATGACGCTCGAAGTTAATCGTATAATATTTATTAATCACAAATCTAACTTCATTGGCATTTATTAATATGTGCCTTATTTTCCCAAATACGATTAAATCACCAACTTTATCAACTTCAATCATCATTTCATTTGAGTATTTCGTACCATTAATAATAACCCAATTTGTTTGAGTAAATAACATCGTTATTAAAGAGTCTGGTATACAATCTTTAAAACTTTCAAAATCTTGTAGCTTATTTAAAAAAATTTCATTAGAGGGACCTGTTTTAATTTGGTCATTAAAACCTCGATTTTCAATTAAACGTTTGCTAAAAATCATTTGATTTTTCCAAGCTAAACTGTAACAAATATTTTTCCGACATTGGATGACAGCAGAATGTTCTTTCATTGGTTTATGGTTTGCTTCAAATCTCATACATGATTGCGGCCAGACAGGACCTATTGTTTGAATTACTCTAGTATAATGCAGAAGATAATGGAATTTAGGTTTTAAACTTTCATTAGTTAGATTCATGTAATCTTTTAAATGAATTTCAATTAAATTGTCTAACTTTTGAAGATCGTTTTTAGTAAAAGAATTCTTTAACAAAAGACATGTAAGTTCACGCAGTTGAATGTATACTTTCCAAGCTTGATTATCTGGTGGAACGAGATCCCCTAAAATAAAACTCAGAAATTCTATTAAACACCGCATTTCTGATGCTGAACATTGAAAATATTTATTTTTTAAATGTGCTGGATTTAATTTTTGAATATTTTTATTCGACACTGTATTTCCATAAGGGAAATATGTTATTCTTTCGTTTAAATAATCTAAAGAAATGAGTTCATCGACAATATAATGTAATATAGCAGGTAATTCATAACGACAAATCCCTTCTAGCAAATCATGCATAACATCTACATAAAGATATTTGGTAACATGATAATTTGGCAAATCTTTAAAAATACTTTGTTTCTTTATACCACACTTAGATGATAATAAATCTTTTTCATAATTTTCAACAGTCCGGAGCGCATTACAATTTTCTTTGGTTTGAGTTTCTATTATTTCTTTTGGTTCTCGACAAAATCGACAGCAATACGTTGAATTAAAACTTTCGTTAAAACCATTCATTAAGTGTATTCCTAAATTATCTCCCGCAAATATTATTGGAACAAAATAAACTCGTTTTTTACCCTCAATAGTATTTACAAAAATTCCACTATTTTGAAGAAATATTAGTTCGTCTATTAATGGTTTGAAAGTTAAATTCAAAGCTTCATTATTTAAAAGTTTTCTATCACAGGCTTTATGTAATATTGCTAAAAATATATTTTCTATCTTAGACGAAAACGATGGAGGCATTGAAGAAATCTTGTAATAAACAGCTCCTAATTTATTAATACCAGCGTGAGATCCGAGTGGATTGTTTACTTCGAAATCATCAAAATATAAACTGAGAGGTAATATTATTTTTCCTAAAAATTTTGATTCTATTTCTTTCCAAAGAGAACCTTTTAAAAAACTATCGATTAATCCATTATCGGTTTTTTGCATTTTGGCCATATAAATCATGATAGAGGAAAATACTTTCGGTAATTCCAAAAACTTTTTTAACATTATACGCATCGGAATAAATTGGCCTGTGGTAGATTCTAATTCTAATGTTGCATTATTATTACGAGATTTAAGCCGTGAAATAGGTGCAATGGGATAAGAAACTGGTTCAATTAAGCAAGCCAAAATTTTGAAATTTTTCATGCGTAAATAATCAGTATTTAAATTGTTAAAAGGATATCGAATGACATTTAACACATCTTCAATTTCTGAATCTAAAATACCTTTACTACCTAACATCTGCTTTAAATAATCGATCCCGCATGAATCAAATAAATTAGAAGTATTTTCAACTATATCTTGTATAACAGTTTTCGGTATTTTCGGATGAGAATATAGTTGAGCAAGAAAAGATAATGCTGCTTCGTCCATCGATTTTTGAACATTATTAATTGAAATATCGACTGTATTTGACATAAATGCCTGTACATCGTTTGTCGACATGTTTATGTCCATAAAACTAGCTTCATTATCCGACAAACCATTGTTTACCGGCATGTCTTTGGTTTCTGTAAGAAACAAAGTATTTTCGCCTTCATGAAATTTTATTAAATGCTGTTTATATTTATAAAAATTATTGTATGACCTCATGCAACCAGACTCCTTACAACGTACAAGTTGATTAAAATTAAAACTATGTTTTAATTTAGAATGAGCGAAAAGAAATCGCGTAGTGGTGAATTTATCACCACAAAAAGGACACGAGAACCCCATATTGTCTATTTATAAAGAATTATTTTTGTAAAAGTTTACAATCACCCATTTTTTGTAAAATTTTGGTTATGTGAGCCTTGCTTGTATCCGAATCAGTCACAAAACAATATAAAGAATATTGCAAGAATAACCAAATCTGTTGGGACTCTGGAGCGAACTTAGCATTCCATGCGAAGAATATCTTAAAACAAACATCTATTGCTGTCAATGGCGATTCAAATTTATATTTTAATTCGTCCACAACAACATAAAAATCACTCACATCTTCTAATGTGTTTCCTACTCCTATAATGTATGGTTGCACTGGCAAGCCCAAATCAAACATTTTATTAATTTTTTTTCTTTGACATTCCTTAATATCACCGGGCTCCTGAAAAAATGATAAATGAAATTTAATATAAAATACATTCAATAAATTATTGATCGTAAATCCAATTAGCTTACTTTAACATGAATTGCAATACCATCTTGACTTTCACATGTTGACGGCTTCCAAGGTTTTGGCTTCTTTATTGGGATAGAGCATCTCGGTGGAATAAGATGGGCTAAAAGTAATATCTGTACAAACTCTTTGGCATCTGAAAAATAAAATCAAATAATGAATATCATTTCTATAAATAAATTCTTAGAGAAGTAAAAATATTTTTTATAAAAATACCCAAACGTTACTTACGTTGATTAACAGTTTCTTTTGCAAGAATGCTTTTGTATTCGGTGATTTGTGCTGAAGGTTTTTTATTGTCAGTCAATTTTAATAATTTTTTAAAATTATCATGCCATTTGTCATAGAAATCACTCGCATCTGTTTGGGAAAAAAACTTCATTTTTATCAGTGTAGGCAAGATATAGGCCATTAGGCGATCGGCTGTTAGACTAGCCTGCCATCTATTGCAAGAATGCTGAACTCATTTGACAGTTGAATTTTAAATAAATCATCTAAGCTTATTTTAAAAATGTCTTAATTAATATGGGATTAATAATAACAATAAATTTATTTTTAAATTTAAAAAAAAATTTAAGATTATTGGGACAGATTGTTTTTTGTATTTGCTTGATAACAAAAAAATTAATTACGATTATAAGTCAATAAAAAAATTATAGCTCGATGTCCCAATAATCTCTTATGAATTTAATTCATTTTAAAAAATTCGCATTGAAAAATTCTTTATAATATAATATATATTATATGGGTAATTCCACACCAAAACAACATGGCACTTCATGGACCCATTTCAGATTCAAAAATGTCATCCAAATGCTGATTCCTCATGGCAAACTGATGATAAGTTGATAGAAAGAAAAAAATTTTTGTGCACATTGTGGCTGTAAAAGTCAAAATTAAAATTTCACTCATTTTCAAAGTTCCAGAGTACAATTTTGGAAATTTGTTTACAGTTTGAATAGTTTAATGAAAAAAATTGGTTTCGAGCACTATTCCTAAGGAAAATTGTCCGTAGAATCCAAAAATCACCGAAAAACCCGAAAATTTTCACATCTAATAAGAGAAATTTACGAATCTGTGATTTTAAGGTGTTTTTTCATTAAATTATTCCCGAAAAACATATATTTTTAAAATTACTTTTCCATGCTTAAATTACTCTAAAACATGTCTACTTTGATGGGGTTTAAATATTTTTTGGGGAAAGCATGTTTAGTAGGTCAAAATTGAGAAAATTCAAAAAACATGTTTTTTTGTGATTTTGACTTCTGCATTCTTTATTAATTTTTATATGTTGCCTATAAGTGTACGACTTTTTGAGTAATACCATTTTTATTCTCCATTAAATTCTGTATAATTAAGAAAAAAAAACGTACCAATCCAATGATCTGGGACAATGTTACAACTCTTTAATAGTTCAAATTCACTTAAAGTCATCTCAAAATGTTTTAGTTTTTCATTTTCGTAAAAAGAAACAATTATAGTTTTGGGAAATAGTTCAAACAAGTTTTAAAATGAAAAACCAGCATAAATTTTAAGTTTTTTTTTATTGATAAGATCGTATGCCAAATAATAATTCGTATCGGTATTCACTTTTTTGCATTGAATGATGTGACTATTTTTTGGAACAAATTCATGAAAATTGCGTGTCTCAGGTACGGTGAATGCTTTACTAGCTCCTATGTCTCGGATTGCATCAACATCTTTTTTCAACACGTACATTATTTCAGCGATGGATGTCCAGGTCAGTACAAAAACTGCAACAATTTCATGTACGTCATCATCGCTGAAATAATGTACGTGTTGAAAAAAGATGTTGATGCAATCCGAGACATAGGAGCTAGTAAAGCATTCACCGTACCTGGGACACGCAATTTTCATGAATTTGTTCCAAAAAATAGTCACATCATTCAATGCAAAAAAGTGAGCACCGATACGAATTATTGTTTGGCATACGATCTTATCAATAAAAAAAACTTAAAATTTATGCTGGTCTTTCATTTTAAAACTTGTTTGAACTATTTCCCAAAACTATAATTGTTTCTTTTTACGAAAATGAAAAACTAAAACATTTTGAGATGACTTTAAGTGAATTTGAACTATTAAAGAGTTGTAACATTGTCCCAGATCATTGGATTGGTACGTTTTTTTTTCTTAATTATACAGAATTTAATGGAGAATAAAATGGTATTACTCAAAAAGTCGTACACTTATAGGCAACATATAAAAATTAATAAAGAATGCAGAAGTCAAAATCACAAAAAAACATGTTTTTTGAATTTTCTCAATTTTGACCTACTAAACATGCTTTCCCCAAAAAAATATTTAAACCCCATCAAAGTACACATGTTTTAGAGTAATTTAAGCATGGAAAAGTAATTTTAAAAATATATGTTTTTCGGGAATAATTTAATGAAAAAAACACCTTAAAAATCACAGATTCGTAAATTTCTCTTATTAGATGTGAAAATTTTCGGGTTTTTCGGTGATTTTTGGATTCTACGGACAATTTTCCTTAGGAATAGTGCTCGAAACCAATTTTTTTCATTAAACTATTCAAACTGTAAACAAATTTCCAAAATTGTACTCTGGAACTTTGAAAATGAGTGAAATTTTAATTTTGACTTTTACGGCCACAATGTGCACAAAAATTTTTTTCTTTCTATCAACTTATCATCAGTTTGCCATGAGGAATCAGCATTTGGATGGCATTTTTGAATCTAAAATGGGTCCATGAAGTGCCATGTTGTTTTGGTGTGGAATTACCCATATATAATAATAGTCTAGTTTTTTTTTTTTTTTTTTTTTCAAGCACGTTTAGACGTCACTCCTAGACCAGGGGCGGATTAAAGGGGGGGGGGCGATCCCCCCCAAGAAGAAATTCAAACAGTTATAAAAACTAGTAATCTAAAGAAATTATGATTTCCGCTCTTTAATTTCAATTGAATTTGTTACCAATCAATTTAAATAAATAGGAAAGTGGTCTAAATGGCCATAGATGCCGACAAAGTCCTTAAATAAAAAAAAAATAAAAAAAAAAAACCGCCCCCCCCCGACAAAATTGCATTAATCTGCCACTGTCCTGAATCCCCTTAAAACTCTAGCTCTTTTCGTTCTATATTATATATTTTGTTGACAGACGGGACCTCAAAACGTGTATTTCTATCAAAAGCTCGATATTTGATTTAAATACGTACTACACTATACAGACAATTTGTAAAGTTGGTAATTGATAAACCGTGAACTTCTTGCCAAAACTCTGATTAATACTTTTAATATTCTTTTTTTTTTGTTTTAATTAAATCTCTCTATTATCTTTTAGAAGAAAATTTACTTTTCATTAGAAAATTAATTGCTGGTCACATCAGATTAATTTATAATCAATGGATATTAGAAATTGACGATAGGAGGCTTTAAAATCTAATCTTGCAAGGATAATAAAGTGCTTCTGCCCTAAGAGGGAGAGAGAGTCTCTTTGCATTTTCCCAAGTTGAATAAGGGGGTAGGGTGGGACATTAAAGACCTCCGTTCATGAACCAATTCTGAATTAAGTTGTCCATAAATAAATCATTAGACGCAATCAGGATTAGTTCAAGGGTTTAAATTTATAAAGTTATCAAAGGGAACGTATTTGCGTGTGCGTTTATGAATGGGTATGTACTGTATATAAACAAGGACATCATTTAAATTTTATTCAAAACAAATTTGTTTTGTTGCTTTTTATAAATTAATTTTTACTTTCAATTATATTAATATAATTTACACACTAAAAAGGTTGGAATAATATCTAGCAACCGGTACAATATTTTTTTTTATTTATTTTTTATTAATTCCGCCCCAGTAATCAGTGGCGTACCGAGGGGGGGGGGGAGCGGGGGGGGGGCGGTCCGCCCCAGGCCCCGAGCCGGCATAGGCCCCCATATATTTATTAAAAAAAAAATTTAACGAAAATATCTCTTTGAGAGGGCCCCGGGGCCCTCAGGGCTCAAATAAAAACCAAAAAATTTAGTTAAAAAAATCAAAATTTAATGAAAATTTCTCTTTTTGAGGCCCCGGGGCCCTCAGGGCTCAAGTAAAAAACGAAAAATTTAGTTAAAATATCAAAATTTAATGAAAATTTCTCTTTGAGAGGCCCCGGGGCCCTCAGGGCTCAAGTAAAAATCGAAAAATTTAGTTAAAATATCAAATTTAATGAAAATTTCTCTTTGAGAAGCCCCGGGGCCCTCAGGGCTAAAATAAAAACCGAAAAATTTAGTTAAAATATCAAATTTAATGAAAATTTCTCTTTGAGAGGCCCCGGGGCCCTCAGGGCTAAAATAAAAACCGAAAAATTTAGTTAAAATATCAAATTTAATGAAAATTTCTCTTTGAGAGGCCCCGGGGCCCTCAGGGGTAAAATAAAAACCGGAAAATTTAGTTAAAATATCAAATTTAATGAAAATTTCTCTTTGAGAGGCCCCGGGGACCTCAGGGCTAAAATAAAAACCGAAAAATTTAGTTAAAAAAACAAAATTTAATGAAAATTTCTCTTCGAGAGGCCCCGGGACCCTTGGGGTTCAGGAATATACGGTATTTTAAAAATATTTTTATGTATGGAGAAGAGGGATATTTAAAGATGAGCAGCCCCCCCCAAAAAAAAAAAATTCAATATAAGGCCCCCTCTTCTAGTACCGCCCCAGGCCCCCAACTGCCTCGGTACGCCTCTGCCAGTAATAAGAAATTTTAGATTGACATTAAAATGTTTCTATCCTACTATACTATTTGCTAAATCTATATAAATAAAAATGTAAATGTTCGTTTGTGTGTGGCCGATGATCTCCGAAAGTACTGGACCGATTGATTTGAAATTTTGGCACAACCTTCCATGTGATTATGAGCGTGTTTTTATATACTTTTATTAAAAATCTTTTTTTTTCTTTATCTAAAAAATTAGGATTTAAGGTCTTTTTAACATACTTTTCTTTGAAATATTTATATTTCATTACCATGGCAACCATTTCTAATATTTATATTTTGTTACCATGGCACCCATTTCCATTTAAGGGTTTTAATCTTTAGGCTATATATACATATATTTTTTTAATTAAATATGTACCGATGGCTAATACGCTGATTCTTCCAAGCCACCCACCCGAGGTTTCGCCGTGCCGTGCTTTGGCATTGAGTAACAGCAAGGATCTTGGTACTGCTATTCTGTGTTGCCAGGGCTCCCAGGGAGCTAAAATGAAGCAACAATAAACTATGCCGAGAGGGGGGGGCTGGCAACTGTTTAGAGCAATAGACACCCAAATCATTGCAGTTAGATAATGCAAAGCGCGGTGAACCATAGGGCGAGGAATCAGGAATCAGCGTGTTGAACTTCCTCGGTAGCCATCGGTCTCAATCAATTTTTTTTTATCTACACATACAGTATATACCAGGTATATATAGACAACTAAATGGCCTGAGGAATCGAGAGGGCAAATATAAAGAAAAGGAGCACGAAAATAGAAACAATAATAATTACGGATCTGAAGTTTAACCAGAAGTCGGCTTACCGCAAATAATAGAACATTGCCGAAGTACTCTTAGGGTAGGAAAGTGGGAGAAAATCTTAACCCAGAGACACAAAGGGCCCAATTTGAGGTGGCCTAAGTGCCTTAAAAATGGGGATGACTCCTACTTGATAAACCCGGGACCTGCCGAGAGGTGTGGACCGGGTAGCTGGGAAAGAGCAGCAAATAAAATTCATCCAACATGAATTTAAAAATATATAAAGTTGAATCCTCGATTAAGTTATTAGAAAATAGAAGCAATAATAAAGGATAGAAGAAAGAAGAAAATAAAATAGCAACGGCCAGGAAAGCTGAATCTTCGATTAAGTTACTGCCGATTCTCAGCAACTAGGATGACATGTCACGAGGCCGCTTAGGGGTCGTCCACATATTACGTATCGCGATAGGGGGGGGAGGGCGATTGTGGCATGGGGGATCCGGGGGTTTCTCTAAGTGTGACATAACAATTCAAAATTTAAAAAAAAAAGTTCGAATGATTTTCACAACAGGGGAAAATGGAGTGATTATTTGAGTCACGAGGGAAAATTTACTAAAAAGAAAAAAAAAAAGGTAAAATGATATGAATTTTGTAAAAGAAATTTTTTCGGGGGAGGGGGTAGTTCTGTGTTGTGACATAATATTTGTAGGGGGGTTTGTTTGTATATGACTAAATGTGACAGGGAGGGGGGACTAGAAAATCGTCAAAAAAGTCTTTATGTAATATGTGGACGACCCCTAATGAGTAAATGTGGAACGTGGTCCGAGACTGGTAGGGTTGATGGTTGACTACCCCCCTCCCCCGAAAAAAAATTTCTTTTACAAAATTCATATCATTTTCGTTGGTAGATCTGGCTGTCAGATGATAAATTATAAAGAAACTGGGAATATACTATAACCTCACTTTTTCTCTTCATCGAATGAATAACTATAATAATTAATAATATCGCTTAATACGTTTCAGAAACTAAAAGAAAACTCAATTAAATTAATGCATTTATATATTACCTCTCTAGAGTGATAATATAGTCACCAAATTCTTATTTATTTCAATGAAACTAATCAGGTTAGTGGATACTTTATAGTTTTAAGGTCCGAATTTCAGCATTTAGTTTATTGACAGCTTTTACGAACCAATCACCTTTAAATACGTTCTTGCAACCCAAAATTATTTAGCGGAAGGTTTAAACGACAAAAAGCGTTTAACGAACCGTTAAATTCGTTCTTGCAACCCGGCATTAGAGTGTTTTCTCTGCTAATAAATGCCTTCGAAATATTCGGAGAAAACACTCTAATGCCGGGTTGTAAGAACGTATTTAACGGTTCGTTAAACGCTTTTTGTCGTTTAAACCTTCCGCTAAATAATTTTGGGTTGCAAGAACGTATTTAAAGGTGATTGGTTCGTAAAAGCTGTCAATAAACTAAATGCTGAAATTCGGACCTTAAAACTATAAAGTATCCACTAACCTGATTAGTTTCATTGAAATAAATAAGAATTTGGTGACTATATTATCACTCTAGAGAGGTAATATATAAATACATTAATTTAATTGAGTTTTCTTTAGTTTCTGAAACGTATTAAGCGATATTATTAATTATTATAGATATTCATTCGATGAAGTGAAAAAAGTGAGGTTATAGTATATTCCCAGTTTCTTTATAATTTAACATCTGAAAGTCAGATCAACCAACGTATTTATTATTTTTATTTTACGATATTTAAATATTTTTTGTTTTGTAACCTAATATTAACAATTAAAATTTAAAGAATACAAATATAATTACTATTTTTATTCATTTTATAATTTTGGTACTATTATAAATTATACAATTTGACAATGCGCCCTTGCGGCCAACATGGCCAACTACATAGAAAGCTGTCATTTTCGCGGGCCCAATCGTTTTGCATCTATCTATATATCTTAACATTAACGGTTCCTTTAAAGTTGCTTTAGGAACAGCCTATAATTTTAAAGCCCAAAGCGATGTTTACTAACAGACTTTTAAATGTTTACAGAACTGTTTTCTTGCAACCCGGCATAAAAGTTATTTTTCTCATTGCCAAGAAACAAGCATACACCTTCCATATAATCAAAATGTTAATAAAATAATTAAAAAATGATATTCAAAAATTAAATATGGTAATATAACCTACAACTGTCATTTCATTTGTTAGTAAATTTATTATTTTCTTTAATTAATTAATATCAGATAATTAATTCCAGTTTGCTTTTATCTTTTTTGGTTTCAAATAAGGTAATAAACATATGGAAAATTAATTTTAGAATATAAATGGCCCAAAAAGTGGAATCTGACAGATGGTGCAAATCCATTTCTATATAAATTCTCAAGATTTTAAACAAATTCACAACTAATATTTGTTTCTAATAATATAGAAAGAAGAATAGCAAAAGAAGAATAAACTATACTATTTAATTTTATCTTAATTTGATCTTTGAAGAAGCATTTTTATATGGCGAATTAAGAAAACATTGTGTGGTTTTATGAGACCACGATGCAAGTGAAACTTTTTTTCGGATCGTAGGCGTTTAACTGAAAATTTTCAGAAAATTATTCAATTAAGGGTATTAAAATCAACGCGATTTTAATCTTAACTTAATAATTGGAAAATGGGAAATCTATAGACACATGTTAAAAACTGAGAACAATATTTATTTAGCAATGGGTCGTTTTGATAACTTACCTACCCCAACATTAAAATAGCCTCCCTATGGGGAAATACATGGTGTTTGTCCTTCAGCATTAAAATAGCTGAAGGACAAATTATGCATTAAAATAGCTGAAGGACAAACAGGGAGGCTATTTTAATGTTGGGGTAGGTAAGTTATCAAAACGACCCATTGAAGATTTGAATTATTTTAAATTATTTTAAAAATTATATTTTATCAATTTAAAAATTGAATAATTAAATCTCACAATTATTTTTTTATTCAACTTTTTTTATTTTTGTCGTCACGTAACATTTGTAACTATTTACTATATAAAAATATATATTTTTATTTTTTTTAATTTTCTCAAAATTCGCCCCATCGATTTAAAAAGCTAATTATTGGTGTCTATTGCTCTAAACAGCCTCCCCCTCCCCCTTCGGCATGGTTTATTGTTGCTTTATTTTTGCTCCCCTGGAGCCCTGGCAACAGAGAATAGCAGCACCAAGATCCTTGCTGTTATTTTTATTTGCTTCATTTTCTTTCTTCACCTTAATTTAATAAGGGGATATATAATTTTAAACTAATTATTTTAGATACTCTTTGAATATTCTCATTTTTCTCTTGTAACCTCATGAAGACCACTTTACTCTTGTACTTCATAGGAAAGATAGAAAAAATGGGTGCCATGGTAACAAAATATAAATATTAGAAATGGTTGCCATGGTAATGAAATATAAATATTTCAAAGAAAAGTATGTTAAAAAGACCTTAAATCCGAATTTTTAAGATAAAGAAAAAAAAGATTTTTAATAAAAGTATATAAAAACACGCTCATAATCACATGGAAGGTTGTGCCAAAATTTCAAAGCAATCGGTCCAGTACTTTTGGAGATCATCGGCCACACACAAACGAACATTTACATTTTTATTTTTCATTCGATGAAGAGAAAAAGTGAGGTTATAGTATATTCCCAGTTTCTTTATAATTTATCATCTGACAGCCAGATCTACCAACGAAAATGATATGAATTTTGTAAAAGAAATTTTTTTCGGGGGAGGGGGTAGTCAACCATCAACCCTACCAGTCTCGGACCACGTTCCACATTTACTCATTAGGGGTCGTCCACATATTACATAAAGACTTTTTTGACATTAAAATGTTTCTATCCTACTATACTATTTGCTAAATATTGAATATAAATTTTAACTCAAACAGAATGCACTTATTTTTTAGTAAAAGTATAAAAAAACATTAATATCTTTGTGCTTTATAGGGGATGGGGCATTAACCCCCCTCGTTAATGCCTTCATACCTCCCCCCCCCCCTTTAAGGAAATGCGAGCCTTCATCGCGGAATAACTCACAAAATAATTTGTATACATTTATAAATAATTATTTTTATTTTATTTTGAAATTATTTTATTTTAATTTTCAACCCTTAATCCACCCCTGTGTAAAAGTATATTAAGGAAATTTGATTAACAAAAAAATAGGCCATATAGAAAGAATATAATGGTAAATAATGGTGACTTAAAAAAGATTTAAAAAAATGCCCTCAGGCTTGGTGTAGTTGGTAGCGTGCCTACTTTCTATACCGAACGACGGGGGTTCGGATCCCTGGCAGTCCGAAATGGATACCAAATGGCTTAAATAAGAATACCTGGACACCCAATATGTATTTTATTAATTAATATCGGTTATCGTATAAAGTCTTATATGGCCTGAGTTGTCGAAAAGACAGTGTCAATGTGTGTGTGTGTTTAATGTGAATGAGAAAAAAAAAAAGTTTAAAAAATAAATAAAAAACTAATTTTTTTTCAATGACACCTACACTCCCCCTCCCCTTTCAAAAGCTTATATTCTCCCTCTACCCTTAGTGAAATACAAAATATTTAATTTCATATTGAAAAGAATCGATTTTCGCAGTCAAATTATTTGTGTCTATCATTTTTCTTTTTCAACGATAAAATGCATAATAATTACCTTTAATAAGACGCTTAAGAGGGTGTGCTGGTTGACGGGGTGGTCAGGGTGGATTACACTATATTAATTATTCACTTTGATTCACTTTAAAAACAAAAAAGATAGCAGCGCCTGTCAGCAGGCCACGCACTCGACTGAACGAGATAAACTTGTCTCTTCTCTCTTATTATAGGAATAAATAGATGAAAATAACAATTCCCTTTTTATTAAAAGTAAAAAAATACCTTTTGCTCTAATCTAACTATATTTAAAGATGGAAAAGAATGTCAACAAGTGATTTGGAATATTCCAAGGCCTTTTTTAAATAATCAACCCTTCATCCCCGCTACCCCCCTGATCAAAATAATAATCAACGTTATTTTTTGAATGTTTTCTATTTATTTGGCTTCGATTTAGCAAAAATAAATTTAAAAAACACTTTTTTCAATTTTTCAACCCCTTATCCAATCATAATAAATAAAATAATTAGCGCCCTCGGGGCATGGCGTAGAGGTTAGCGTGCTAACCTCGTATACCAAACGTCGCGGGTTCGGACCCCAGGCAGTCCGATGATTTTATTTAAGCCAATTGGATACCAAATGGCTTAAATAAGAATGCCTGGACCCTAAATAATATATATTCATAACGGTTATCGTCTAAAGTCTTAAATGGCCTGAGTTGCCGAAAAGACTGAGTGAATGTGTGTGTGAGTGTGAGTGTGAATGAGAAAAAAAAAAAAATAATAATTAGCAATGCTATCGCCTTCGGGGGAGCTTCGCGTCTAGTCAGAAAAAAATTAAAACGCTGAAAAACTTCCCTGCATCCGCCTTTGGGTTTTACACATAGTATAATTTTCTAGAATGAGTCTTTCTTTAGACCAGTGGTTTCCAAACTTTAACCTCCCTTAAAAATATTTAATCGTAAGACGCCTCCCCCCACCCATTTAATAAAAAAAATACAAAAACAAAAAATTTTTAATACTAAAAAATATAAATTTATATAAAAATATTTTTTTTATTTTTTTCATTTTTATTATTTTATTTCTTTGTAGGGTAAGAGAAAGTTGTGTGCTGTGCATACTAGTTACACCAGATTTTTATACTGTATATAAGTAGCCATAATAGATTTAATATAATTTCATAAATTGAGACAACAAATGACTGAGCCTTAAAGTTACAGCGGTTTTGACGAATTCGTAAATCAGACACCTTAGCGTTATGAAAATATAATAAACCTCTCATTGCACAGAAGCTGTATTAAAATATTTAAATGAATCCTTTCGCCTCATAAAGCAAATTAAATAGAAGCTATTTTTTGTGGTCATTTCATTAAGTTTTCTAAATTTCATTACGTTTGTCCGCGCATATCTTCATTCAATTTTATTTTTCTAATTAATATTCATTGAAATTGGATAATGATTTCTCGAAAAAAAATTTTTTTCATTTATTTATTCAAGCCCATGAAAAAAGGTCACTCACTCCCTATTTAATATTCATCATCAGAATCTGATAATTTCGTTATCAAGGTATATATATATATATATATATATATTTTTTTTTTTGCCATTTTTTTAATCAAAATCCCGATTGAGTATTTGATCTTGACATCAATCAAAGAGCAGGCTGTGAATAAACCGCAAATTATTATGCAAATCTTGTTTTATTGTCAGCTAATGACCTATTGATTGCTGGGTGAGAAACCAAGATAAATTGCCTAATCGGATTATTCTTAATTGATTTGATTCTCGTGGATGAATGAGAGAAGTTGACAAGGGGGGGACGGGGGAGAGAAGGATGACGTTCGTTGATATCACACGTCCTATCTGTCAATTTTACAAAACATATTGTCCAAAATAATTCTAAGTGGAAATGAGTTATTGCTTTTACTCTGATTCATGTTGCATGATTGTTTTATAAAAAAAAAAAAAACGTTATCGCCCTTTCGTCAGCGGGTATTTATTTCTCGTCATACATTTCGGCTAGTAATAATAAAATTTTTAGTTAAATTAAAAAGAAATCTGTGTGATGTCGCGCAGCACAACTTTCTTACCTTTGGTAATCGAAAGTTATGTTCTGTATTTATCACGCCTGTTTTCATGTCCTGCCTATTTAATTTCCGCCGATATGGAAAATTCATGATGTAAAATTTATGGGTATGGGAACATATTTATATTTTGTTGCCATACGATTTTCTCCTATGGTAAAGAGTAAAGTGGCCTAGAGGATTTCAAATGATGATCCCGACTATTGCTTTTATTTTTTTTTTTGTTATAAGCATTTTCTTGAAATTTAGTTTTTATTTTTTACGTAACTTTTTTATGAAATTTTTTCCAGCTTTTCTCGTGAAACTTTAGTATAATGAGCCTAAAATTTTCGAATAAAATATCATTTTTTAGCTTCTAGAGTTTCACGAAAGCTGATGTTAAAAAAGTTACGTAAAAAATATTTCAAGAAAAATTTTAATAACCAAAAAAAAATATAATCGTCATATTATCGAAATTAGCTTGAAAGGGGATAATTGCTTAAATTAGTTGAAGTTTTGTTTTGAGTTAAAAAAAAAAATGGTCGGACTAAAAATGATTTTTTTCAAAAAAACTGAAATTTCATATATCAGAGGCTACAAGTATTTTGTATTTTTTCGAAAACTACATTAAAAAACAAAATTTTTATAGCCTAGCAGGGTTCGAAATATCAATTTTAAAATAAGTTATACATAGTTATTTGAAAAAAAAGTGCATTTTTTTTCAAAAATCCATAGTAACTATTTTAGTTAGATTAAAAATTGAAAAAATTCTAAAAAATGTCTTAAAGGGGTAGAAAAAAGATAAAATTTTCAGCGAAATCCGCAGAGTCAGGGAAAAAAATTTGTCGATTTGGCATGGAATGACCCCCTTATAAGAGGTAAGAAAGTAAAAAAAATAATTAAATTAATTAAAATAAATAATTAAAATTATTGATCCTGACCCCAGAGGATTTTGTGAGAGGGTAAAGCCTTAAGTTTATGCCGATGGGGCCCATGAAGCAACAAAAATTTTTAGAAAATAAATAATGATTTTTTTTATTTTTCCAACATTCTGTTCTTTTGTTCAATATCTATGTTCAATTTTCGTTAAAATTATCTTCAGTTCAATTTTCCAGAGAACGAAATCGAATATACTCTAACTTGAAATATATATATATATAAGTGCAAGGCTTTTTTAAGTCGGTAATACGTAAGAAAAGGAAATAGGGTTGGGGGGTTGGGAGAAAGAGAGAAGAGTTCGATCAACGACTCAAATAAAGAACGAAAAAAAAAAGATCTTCCGAACCAACTCGTTTAAAAGAAAAAAAAAAGAAAAGAAGACGAGACAAGACAAAAAAAAAAACGATTACATGTTAACGCTTTGCTTGTATTGGATATGTTTGATCTTGCAATCTGTCAGAATAAAAATATACATGGGGGGTGAGAGAAAAAGAATTAAGGAGGAGCACTCACTGAAGACGACGGCTGAATCCCGGCTTTGAGAACGTCGGAGATGGCGATGGCAGGGTCTCCATTGG